>CAAKHC010003318.1:4838-27338 GCA_901007825.1 Macroramphosus scolopax | reverse complement strand
TGTGCGAAGGGAACACACATGCAGATGTGCGAGGATAATATAAACACCCGTATGTGCACATGTTAATCTGAAAATGACATATGTGAGATACCCACAGCAGGAGCATAGAGGGGAAAGAAAACAAATGCAATTGGTGGATCTATGCATGTCATTAAAAGAGACACGTGAAGAAGTCATAAAACCCATGTGGAATGAAATACAGGCTCTTGAGCACACAAAGTTGTGATTGTCAGGACCTCCCTGTGTCGGCCCAACAGCCCAGCAGCGTCTTAACGGGTTCTCCTGTTCCCTAAAGTAGACTGTAACCATAAAACTATAAGTTGTATTTTTGTGCGAGTGTGTGTGTGTGTGTGAGTGTGTGTAACCCAAAACCTGCCTCAGCACCCCACTGCTTATGTAGCGCACACCATTTCAACCAATTACCCTCAGAGATTCAGTCACTCACAAGTATGAAAGTATGCTATGGTGCATTGGATTTCCACTTATGGTGCATTCTTGTGTATTGCAATCTATCTTAGTGAAAGAAAGAAAGAAAGAAAGAAGGAACTAACCACCTACAACCAGTAAGTGTGAATGGAGTTCTACAGCAAGAAAAAAAAAAACTTCCATCTCTCTTCAAGCTGTCTTTTGACCCTTGAATAATATCAATGGGTGCTTACCTTTGCCTTCCTTTTTGGTTTTTCGGGGAGGTACAGCACTGTCAAATATTTCTCTTTTCTGTGGTTGGGCCACAGATTTGTGTCCTCCACTGTCCTAACAGAGCCTCTCTTCATCTCTCGTAGCTTTCTCTCAGCAGGCTTGTCTTGCATAATCATTTATTATACATTTTTCTTTCTAAAGCTCCTGCAGGGTTTAATTACGTACATAGAAAATCCCTATAAACGTCTATTCTGAGGACTTTTTTTATTGACTTTTCAACCAGGCTACCCTCTGGCATTTCAATTAACCATTTATAAGCGAAACAACTGCAATTAAATTAAATGTTTCTATAAAGAGGCTGTCATCATTTCCCTTCTTTTTTGGAAAATGGCTGGATTTATCTAAATGAGATGATGTGGATATGTGAAGCAGCTGGAGCCGGGTGCCTCATTTGAGGGGAGGAAGAAGGGATGGGGAAAGGAGAGAGATTAAAAGGAAAACAGGAGACAGGGAGAGAGGCGAATGAGTGGGGAAGGAAAAATGAGATGTAATTAAAAAGTGAATGGAAAGAGAGAGCCAGAGCTCGCTGCAGCAGGACAGGGGCAGGAGGGGTGATAGGGCCGGCCAGAAGGCCAGCCAGCACTGACCTTGCTACTTAGGCCCTAATTACATGTTGTGAAACTTTAGTCGGCTCAGAGTCATTTGGCTGCACTGGGCCTCCCGGAGAACAGACAGAAAGAAATTATAACACCATTACACACACTTTAAAAAGAGACTGAGAGAGAGAGAGAGAGACAGCGTAAGAGGGAAGGAGAAGTGTGGGGAGGGGGAAGTGAGGGAGGAAATTTAAGAGATGGTGATGGAGAGAGAAGGAAGGGAGGCTGATGTCACTTGGCGTTTTTTTGAGGGAGAGTAACAAAGCGCAAGGGCCGTCCTTTGTACACTGGTGCTGAGTGGAGCACTGGTATTTTTACAGGCCTGAGGTTCTGTGCACTCATAACAATGTGGGTACACAACACTCAGCGGGGGCGCCTCTGTGAAATATGCCCCTAGTGCCCCCTCCCCACTTTTGCCTAATATCCTCCATCTACAATCTGCTAACCCCCCCCCCACACACACACACACCATAACCACACACACACACACACACACACACACACACACACACACACACACACACACACACACACACACACACACAGAGCTCCTGTAGTCATGCGGCTGCATTAAAGACCTCGAACCCTGTGCCCAGGTATTTCAAACACACCACGCACATACAGTCGCTGCTGACCTCATACAGACTGACACTTCATACTTCCCTAGTCATAGAGGGGAGTGTGTGTTGGTCTGGTGGTTGTAAAGGTTACATCTGGGAGTAACATTTGCATTGAGCTGTCCCGCCTCCCGTCTCCCTCTTCTTCACCCAACTCACTCACTGGCTGGTTCAGTGTACCTGCAACCTTCAGTCCCACTTTACCTGAATGTTAGCTCAGCCAACACCTTCTGAATCTCTCATGCCTCCATGCCATCTCTTCTACTTCTGTCTCATCTCCTTGCCCTGCTCCTTTGCTCCTGATTTCTTTTCTCCTCTCTCCTCTTCTCACCTTCACTCTGGCAGGAGTGTCAGGCCATTCCCCCCCCCAGAGAGGTGGACTCGGGGAAATCTAGGAGCACCCCAGGGTGCACATGTGGGAGTTCCAGGCTCCAGCATGAAACCGCCGAGGTGAAACCAGAGAAGGAGTGTATCCCCCCACACACACACACACCACACACACACGCATTTACAAAATGAAACACACTGACACCTAAAAACGATATCCCTCCTTTGTTTATATTTCTTCGGGATTGTCCACAAAGGGATCTGTGTTCGTTATTATTATTGTCTTTTGGTTTTAAATGTGCTTTGTATGCTGCAAAGTGGTTTGTAGGTGTCGTAGGTGCCATGTTGCCAAAACCATAATCTGATCCTGGGCCTGATCTATTCATGCTTGGGTTCCCACAATATCTGGGGAATTGTTGAATTACATTTTCTCTCTTCCTCTGAGATGTATTATGCACTTTATATGACTTTCATAGGACCAAGTCAGCAGTTGAAATCATTTTCCCGGAACACAATAATAACTCATTAATTGAATCTATAGAGAATGAATGAGTCAAGAAGTCTATATAATATATATAATAGAATCAGTGAGATAAGTTTAATCTTTAGTCTAAAGCAAAATGTGCTGACTATTGTCTAAAGAACATACGTCATTAAATGCTGCAATCAACATGGAGAAGTCAGTCACAGGTCCTGGAACACTGACCTCTGGAGACCCAGATGTTGAGCGATGCAAAGACAACGTGAAGCATGTTTCCTCGGCTGAACAAGCAAAAACGTCTGGTCATGAGTGTGCATCTATTAGAGCTTTACTGCTCGCGCTCATTTCCTGATATTAATTGGCAGGGTGAGGTCTTATCTCTGGCTGATCGCCCGTCTGAAGGTAAAGTGAGACACGAGAGCTAGAACGAGAGGAGTCGGTGGAGTGGGCAGGATTGCTATCTGTAATCTGTGATCAATCTTGGCCGAAGTGGCTGGTATGCGAGGGAAGTGGGGTCGACCCCTGTGTGCCCCACATCGACCCCTCCCCACTCCACCTCCCTGCTTGTCTCAGCACACACACCCCCCCCCTCATCCCAGGGGTGGCGTGGTCAGCCCTGAGGGGAGAACATGCTGCAGAGCAGGCAGACAATTTTCAGGCTGACTGCTTTTACTTTCGGTACAACCAGGGCCTCATGAAAACAAACTGACAAAACAAAGGACAGCAAATTAATGACCCGTGCACCCCCTTCCAACCCAAACCTCTGATGACGATTGACTCCTGGTTTGGCACGTCGCCCCCTCCCCCCCTTCCCCTTCTCCCTCCTTCGCCTCCTGTCCTGACTTTTGATCCCCTCCGAATCACACATGCACCGACACACATATCTGGACATCGACATACCCTCGCGCACACACACACACTCCGCTACCACCATCACCCTCTTCCTTAACTCCGTGACCCATGGCATCTGGTTTAGATTGTCACAGGAAGAGAGAGACAGAGACATACGGAGGGGAAAGAGTGAGTGTGAGTGAGTGAGAGAAAAAAGGCCTCTCTGTCTGTGTCTGGACCTTCATTATCATGTGTTAATATTAATGCAATTTGAAAAAGAAACAGACACGGAGACACACTGGGTGAAGAGGGACTTGTCTGTGCTGAGTGGAACAGCATGCGCTCACCGTCCAGACATGTTTCCAACCTGCAAGTCTCGTGCAAGAGTGGATTCTCTCAGACGAGCGCTCGTCACACTTTGCCCCCGTTACCACAAGGATTCAAGCTGTTATTAATACACAGTTGAGGATTTTGCACGGGGCTGGTCCATGTGCATATTCATGAGAATGGACTGAAATACCATATTCTGTTAATAGCTCTTGTGTGCCACAGTAAATAACTGCATTATGTTTTTACAACCTGTTGTGCTGCCTTGTGATTATATATGAAATTTCAATTACTTACTTTATTACTTATTTGTGTTTCTGATCATAGTGTTTATTTTTGTAAGTATATCATTGGTTCAATTTCATGATCAAGTCACATGAACATGTCACAAGAACATATTGTAGGATGCCGTGATAAATGCACACACACACACACACACACACACACACACACACACACGGCGAGATCTGATATAAGATTCGATTCTAGGGCCGTCTGACATGTGGCGAACACTTCGTGGGAGAAGCTTCAGGGTATTCTCCGGACTCACCGGAGCAAAGCCAGAGTCAGAGTGCCAGGGTCAAAGTGTCTGCTCAGAGTTCCCATCAGCACCTCCCCTTTTGTCAACAGAAAAACACTCTATGATGCTTTTAAAATTAAGAGCAAGGAGCCAAATAAAAGAGCATAACTGTCTAAGAACGGGTGAAATACTTTATGTAGCTTCACATGTAGCCTCTTGTAAATGTGCAGGGCTAGTTAGGAAAACATCCATACGGATAAATCCGCAATTGCACATAATTTGAATGCTGGCGTTTTCTGTGTGGACGTTGGATGCTCTCCCTGTTTTCACAAGGGTTTTCCTCTGGGCTCTCCACTTTCCTCCCGCCGTCCAAACATTTGTCAATCACACGTTATTTCAAATGGCGCATTGTGATGAATGTTAGGACGGTTCAGAGAACATGATCACTGACTAATCCATCAAATATTTTTTTATTTGATTAATCACTCAACCTATGCAAATACCACCAGTCACTCGAGCTTACGTTTAACATTTTACTTGTTTTTTAACACAATCGCAGCGGTCCAAAGCTCAGGAGCGAACTGATTTAGTGGCAATAAATGAAGTAAATCAAATATGGGTTTGATATATTGTGAGGAACAAAAGTTTGGTATTTTTATTTAATAAATGTGAGGTTGTCAGAATGATAAAAAAAGCTGTTGAAGTAAATCATCCTTTCCATCCTACAATCATGTTAGAATAAAGAGAAAAGCATGTTTAAGTTAACATTATTATCATTACCGTTATTTAGAGAATTTGGCAGTAAGTGAGAAGGTGTGTAAATATGGCCATTTAATTACAATGATTGTAAGAGATTTAATTGTGCATTATAACACATCAAGATTTATTCATTCATATTTATTTTACTGAAAAAACAATGTGCTTGAGTTAAGGATGTTGATCTGATTATGGGAGGATAGGTGACAAAGGAGCAAAGACAGCACACACACACACACACACACAAACACACACACACATACACACACACACATTCCTGTGGGATTAGTCAAAAGACTATGAGCGTTTCATCAAGTGTTTCCCATTCAAACAGGCTTGAATCCTTGATCCTTAGAAAAGCTCAGGTCACCGCCCTGGTTTTTTTTTTTGGTTTATGGCTTAATATTTAAACTACAGAGCCGGATGGATTGAAGGCGAGTGTTATCAGTCCTCGGTGCATTAATAGGCCCCGGTGAGTTCTGACCGTTGTTGTATCCACACACGGGCGAGCGCAAACATCCCACTTGTTCACTTAACCTGGTCTCTGTCTGTCTCTCTGTCTGGCCGACCCCTATGAGGTAACTGGTCACTACAGCCAGATTTATAGCTAATCAGTCTGTATCGGCAGCACTGGGCCACGGACCCAGCCAACTTTAGAAAATTACACATTACCACACAGGGAGGGGAGTGATGTCAGGGATAGAAAGAGGGGAGGGAAGGGAAGCATGACAGCACAAAGAGACAAGGAAAGGATGCACGGATACAAGACGTAAAAAGCAGGATGTCGTGATTAGCCTGGTGAAATACAGATTTTAGTCGAAAAACGAGTCAGGGAATAAGGTGAGGTGGAGCACACGCTCTTCCCCTTCCTCCTCTGCCATTAGACCCATTACTCAGCCCCCGTCCTTAAGGCATTGACATGTCCCGCCATTCCATATAGAGCTATTGATCCCTCACAGTACTCACATACGCAATTCAAATCACAACAAATAGCACTACTTATCTTACTCATCGTTGTGTGTGTGTGTCCTTGTATGTGTGTGAAAGTGAGAAGTACGGATCGTTTTTGTGCATGTACCTGCAGTTAATGTGTTAAAAGGAATTATTGTTATTTCCAATGTGGGTACTACATGCAAATAAACAATATTTAACCTCCTTCCAAATTGCCTGCACTCAGAGATGCTGGTCAAAGTTTTGCACAGCTATATATTGTACTTTGGCATTTTGTTTATATGCCCACCTTAACAGACAGTTGGATCCAATTAGATGTTTGAGCATAGAATAAGGAAACGAGTCAATGCCTGCTGGTTGTTAGCCGATATTTCTGCCTTCTTTAAGAGTCTCTTCCTGCAACTGTAATGCTTCTGTTAAGAGTATTGATACGTCCTGATACATCCGTCAATACTATCGGCTGCTAGTTTGAGGATGAGGTCAAAGCTTTTGTCAAGGCGAGGTCACTGACCTCACAGCTCATTTAATGGAAACATGACCACCAGGGGACCGGAGGAAACTCCGTTAATACACACGGGCGCGGACTACAAACAGGAGACAGTGAAGCATTTCTGACAAGTTTGACTTTTACTAATTACCTTGGAAGACTTCCTGCAAGCCGACACGAGGAAGCAGGTAACTGGGCGTCATCCTTTTGTAATACCAGCGTATTATTGTACTGTTATTGTAGTATTGTATGACTGTTAGGGTTTTGTTTTTGTCATTTGTGTTATTCGTGGTGGTTTGGCAACATTTATTATATATTCCTCAGCATGAATTAACGATAATTACCACCGGGTCAACTTGACCCAAAACTCAAACTCTTTTCCATATAAGTGTTTAGAAGAAGACGACGAATGGGTTTGATGCTCTCAGACGGCAGCTCCTGACGATTTAATGATGACTTGTTTTGATCAGAAAATAATAGAGTTATTTTTTTCCATAATATTTTGACTTGAAACAGGAAGCATCGATGAAAACCCATAAATCATGTTCATCCTTCTGCCTGAGCAGATCCCGCAGAACGTCCAGGAACCCAGCAGCCGTCATAGATGATCTGATAAATGATCGGAGCTGATTTCTTACGATGACCCCCTGTCCTCTCGCTCTGTTTTTATTTCGAGCACCACTCTGCAGCGCCACCGCAGCAGGCCGGTCGCTGCCATCTGACCAAATCACAAACACATGGTCACAGATGGATTCCTCCAAAGCCCCTTCAGAACAGGCACCAACCACCAGCCATCAGCTTCTATCACCACATAACCACACGTTAACCGCTGAAAGAGAGCGAGGGAGAGAGAGGGAGACTGCGAAAGAAGAGAGGAGGGATGAGATGAATGGAAGAAATAGAAGGGGAGGAAGGATCGAAAGAGGATAGAGACACGGAGGGGCAGTAAAAACAGCTCAAAACAAGAAGCAAGTGCAATGTAGTTCAAGGAAATGTCATTCCCTTTTCTCCCTTCAATTATGTCTCTTTCTCGTCCTCCCTATCATTATAATTCACTCTTTCATTCGGTCCCTCTTTCAGCATCTCTCTTTGTGTCTCCTTTACACATGCACTCGCACTCACACCATTGGTGAGGAAGACAGAAGAAGACGGAGCGAGCCCCAGAGAGCAGCACCATCACTGCCATCCAAACAGGCAATATGCTAATGAGCTTCGTAATGACCGTCGCCACTTAGGAGCTGCTAATTAAAACCCATTTGATTCAAAGACACTTATCAAGCTCCGGGAGGAAAAAAAAATTCAAAGGATTTCCCAGGAAGGCAAGTAGAGTTATGGCCACCTTTGGTATTTGTCAAAGCCCTCCCACTCCTTCCCCCCTGTTCTGCCCTCCTGTCTGTCTCTGTCTCTCTGTCCCCCAGCTCGATTGCCTCTAATGGACATGCTTTATCTAGGCTGACCTAACCATTGTCACAGGGAGCAGAATTTGTGAGCTTTTAGAGTGGGTACACTCATCAATGTGATGGTGGGGGCAGTGACTGGGAGTAAGGGGTGGGTATAAGGAGGGGGCTGCTTGGCAAGTATCCATCCATGCACTCTCCAGGCCACTTCGTTAGCCACCGCATACACATCTCCCTGCCTCGGCTATGCAAATAGGATGCCACTTAAATTCTGAATGAGGAGTGAGATATGAGCTTTGCACTCATCTGCGAAATGGGCAGATAGACAAGCGACAGATTGGAATATGGACTGCGTGGAGGTCTTTCGAGCTCTAAGTGAAACAACTGTTAATTTGAAATCGTTCTTACATGTTAACAGTAAACGAGTCTCACTAAATTATAAAAAAAAAAAGAAAAAGAGAAGGTGGAGTTAAAACAAATCTGAGAAGAAAGTTAGAGGAGGAGAGAGGCAGGTAAAGTTTGGAGGAGAAACCGGATAGGGCCACTTTAAAAATCGCTTAACACGCCCGACACAAAAGACAGCTGAGAAACTTGAGCTGTGTTTGATTTGAGTGTCAGTGTGGGAGGCACTAATCTGTGGACATGGCGGGCACAGGTGGTGAAACAATCAAACAGCTTTGCACATATATCTCTCTCTCTCTCACACACACACACACACACACACACACACACACACACACACACACACACACACACACACACACACACACACACACACACACACACACACACACACACACACACACACACACACACACACACACACACACACACACACACAGCAGCACACACATATATACTGTAAATATAAAATACATAGCAAGCAGACAACAAGCAGAACTTCTTATCTGATGAGTGTATATGCAAACGTCCTGGTCTGTTGTCTCAGAAGACTGTTTTTATTCTGGTACTATGAAACAGACCCGTCCTTTCAGAAACAGGTAGTCAATCATCCGACCCAGATATACCCAAAGCAGATTGAACAACAAGGTCATAAAGAGACTGTTTAAGGCTCATCGGAGGAATCTTATCTGCTTTTTTTTGAAAAACAAACTCAGGACAGGACCAGTAATTAACAGACCTCTCATTAACAATTAGACACAGGCAAGGTCTTCTTTGTCTATTTGACTTCCCAGTTTGATCCTTTGACCAAAGTTGCAAAGCCCCTGCTGAGGTACAAAGCAGATGAGTGTTTGCTCTGAACATTTCAGTAACTTCCCACCAGATTCACACGAGCTTGAATTAAAATACACATACGAGGAAACCATGGACTGTATAAAAGGATCGGAGTATTTACGAAGACTTGAAATTAACAATTGACACCATGAACTCAATTGTAAAATGTTAACTAAGGTAATACATTAAGTTAGAAGTAATTTTCTAATAGACCCCTGCTGGCAAAAAGAAAGAATACAGATTTAAGGTCCTTCTGCATTGGTTCCACTTTTCAGACCCAGAGGCTACGTCCACTTCTTTCACGCAGCCCGTGGAGGAAACACACACACTCACACACACTCACTCACACTCACTCACTCACTTCAAGGAACAGAGAAGAGACACACATGCACGTCTGCAGCGGGCTGAACTGCTTCGGAGCGTGGTGTTGTTTTACTGGGCCAGATAAAGACAAGGTGGATCAGATTCCCAGCTCCCGTTTCCCTCTTCTGCCTTTCACCTTCTTCTTTATGTGTCAGTGGCACACGCCCGGCCTCGCTGATGGAGTGCTGATTGAAAAAAGCCGTATATCTAATAGGAAAAAAAAAACGATATCTATGGCCGTTTAAACAGCTGTGCCACATATATCAACACCACATGACTGGCCTCTATCGAGCTGTCCTGTTATCTGTTTATCTGATATTGAGATAAAAAAACGAGTCAACTATCCAGTGGTTTGAAACCTTCAATAAAACATGTGTACAGAAAATGCTGTATATACCTAATAGCCAATTATCAACTTTGAAACCACTGAAAAATCTGTTTTTGTGATGGTTAATTCAGTTGAACTGAACTGGGGGTTCCTAATAATTTGTCCAACCCATTTATATGAATAAGAGACAAATTACAAGGAATATTTCTCAACCAAGTTTGCTATATTTCAGTGTATTCTGAAGAATCCACATTTCAATAGCTCCAAGGTAGCTCTGAAACTCCACCCTTATATTTATCTTCATTTCCTCTTTCAGTGGGAGGAACAAGCTAATGTAGATTCACTGTGTGTCTGATACTTTGCCCACTTATTGAAAAGAAATAGACAGCTGAGTGAAGACAAGATAATATTTCCCCCAGATGACTTTCATGGGCACACACACACACACACACACACACACTGCATGTCACTGTCTGCAGGTACTTATCCTTACATCCACATTATATGACATTTATTAACATTCCACTCACCTCTGAACATCTACTAAGAACAGGCCCAAGGAACTGCACAGCTCTTTTATGCATCTAATCCCGGCTGTAATCTAGTCCATGCCTGTGTTATTCACGCAACATGAAACCTCTCATAAACTGTCAGGTGGTGTAACCTGAACACCAAGTATTATTCCCTAATCTTATTTACCGTCTGAAAGAGAGCAGTGGAGTGTAAATCTTGTCGTATCCTGGGCAGGTCTCCACTTCACACATGTGAATGTTGCTGCTAACACACTAAATTTGCTCAATAAAACGGGGGCCAGCGATTCACGTGTCCTCGCGCTTCTTTTCCAGTTGATCTCAACATATTGAAAATATGTCCCAGTATGTTGCGTGATGACAACACGGATCACGTCAATGATGTCTTATTCCGTGCGAAGTGATTGACTTATATTTATGATTGATTACAGCATTATTGTTATTTCTCACACTGCACCATTGAGAGAAATTGAGTGTTACACACGAAGGGAAGGAGGTCTTCCCCTGGAGGACCTCCCCCCAACCCAGTCGTGAACACACACCATGCACACACACACACACACACACACACACACACACGTCTCGCCCTCAGGCCAGTCTCTGTAATGGGATCCTCACTGTTATTTCTGCTGAATAAAATAAATCCCACTAATTAACATGTTAACATGATTGATGGGCCTTGATTCTGCAGGGAGCAGGGAACGTCTGTCTGCACTCAAGCTGCCCTGCTGCTGCATGCACAGAGACAGACACACAAAGAAAGATTCAGGGCAGGAGACATATACAGGGGGAAATGGAAATATGAAACATGCAGGTCCCTCACAGGAAATGTACAAAAATGAGTCCATATGAGTTGGTGATTTAATATAATTTCTGACTGTAGTCCACCATCTTTAAAAGAGTATAAATAGGCAGGTATACATCAAGCGTATTGTTCTATAATGCAAAATATTGCAATGCAATAAATTGTGGTGAAACACATTTTTATGCATTGCACAACCAGATGAACTGTTACTGGAGAAGCATGAGAGAAGGAACTGAATAACCACAAGGTGAACTGATACAGGCAAAAAAAAAAAACCTTTGCAGGGTTCATATGTTGGAGCACCAGACAAGGAAGTAACGTGCCATAATGTTTAAGAAGGGACATGACGCGGGGAAGGACAACACCAGGAGAGCAATCAGAATGTAATCTGTCTCAAAGACCGAGGATACATACAAATTACCTGGTAAAACCACTCAAGCAGACGTCCACCTTTCAAAGTCACCTTAAGAGGAGGGGTGGTAATGGAAATGGTTGAATGTTAAATAACGTTGTGTCCTAACTAAGCGAAAAGCTAAATTAAAAGGACAACCAATATACGGAACATCCTTAAACAAAAAAAGATATAAAACTCTGATCCTGACAGCTTTCAGGATTGTGAGATGAAAATATAATCAACATAATAAAGAATTAGAAATAAGGTTCCGTTATGTCCGATTATTCTGTAGTTTGTGAATGCAACGTTTGACTCCATCCCATCTGTGACTGTACCTTCTCACTCTGCCCATATCTTTCACCTATTAAGTCCACAATCCTTTGCTTTCTCAGTCTCATAGGTGAATAGAGAACTTCACTGACAGTTGAGTGGTGTACAATGTACTAGTCAGTCTGCCTGTGATTCCCGCCAGCCTCCTTTTCTTTGAATAGTTCTGGGAACACTGTGAAGTGGAGGGGCTGTCAGGGGGCTACGCCCGCTGTGCCCGTCCGTTCTTTATGAATGAATTAATCAATAGTGACACTGCACTACATGCTTTTTCCTTCCTCATTATTTTAATTAGCCGTTTATATGGATGCCCCCCCTTCTCTTGTGCATTTCATTAATACATTAACATGCACTTGACAAAAAGAGCAAGGACGCAGACACAGTGGCGGTCGCTTGGCTGGTCACTTTGTAGTCTTCGCCTAGTCCTGCCTGATTCGCCGGCACCATAGTCTTCCCTGGTCAGCACCAACAGCTATAAAGCAACTTCCAGAAAAGTCTTAGGTAATCACGGTGTTTTGTTAATGAGCAGCTATTTTGAGACCGTTTCAAAGAGGAGATGCACATGCGCACGTTTGTAAAGCTGCTAAACTACATGAATAGCGCCTCTGATCACACTGTTTTCTCACACATAGTAGGTTAGTGTCATTAGTGTCTGTAAAGACCCCTTCACACATTTCCTGTCAGCAACAGCATGGGAAAAAATATATAAAGTAAACACATTCCCATCCTTTCCAGTGGTCACAGAGGGGAAGGGGCACCGCGGGTGATTGTGGGTTTGTGAATGTGCGTGTTGTTGAGTGTTGCAGCTGTGTGTGCGGACGACGGGGCGGACTTATGCATGTGCAGAGTGGTAAGTGCGGACGTGTGATGGTGTGGGTTTTTGAGTGGGTGTGTGCGGGTGTGTGTCGAAGGCGTGTGCGAGAGTGTGCAGTCGCTATGGTGATGAGGTGAGAATGATGAAGCCCACTCCTCAAATATCGGACCATGTGCGGCTCATATGTTGGGTCTTTGTTATAGAGTTGCTCATCAAACGAGCTGAGCCAAATTAAACTAAAACACACGTGCAAACTAGACGGGCACGGAGAAGCGCACATACCTCCGCCAAAGTTTATGGAAAAAAATGCCCTTTTTTTTTGCAATGTTGAACATATCAACCCCAAAACCTTGGAGGTTCTTCCTTGGCTCGTGCTACATCCCTCCACCGAGCTTCCTTGGTAATTAACCAAACTTTCCCCTGCTCTTTAGACAAACATACACAAGCATCTCTGGTCTACTGACGCCTGCAGACACAATGATTGACAGTATCCAGCTCGCCAGATTGCTCTCAGCAGTGAGGCGAAATGACATCACACACATTACAAGTCCTAAACATAAACAGTCAAACTGCTTGACTGACAAGTCTGTCTGTGTGCATGTGCGGCCGTGTGCGTGTGGTTCTCCTCTAACCTTTTTAGCGTGTGACTGCGTGTGTTCTACGCCAAAGTGCATAATGCAAAAACACTGAACCAAAAAGAATAAAGTCAAGACTGCTCTTAACAATCATCCTATACTTGTCTGTGATTGCTTTAAATGAACTTGTTTATTTCCTGTTACTGTTAATTACTCTGTTCCTGACATTTTAAGGTAACTATTGACTTGGTATTGTTAATTTGCCTAGCAACCTATTGCTTAAATAAAGGTTCAAAAAATTGCACATGAAATCACACAAGTGTGTAAGATAACTACTAAAATGCACAATACAGGACAAAAGCCTGGATGTCTGCATCACCAAACAGTTTAAAAGGGGAGAAACAGCAAAAATAACGTGGTTGGAGTGAAATGACGACACAGCTGAGGGAGGTTTAATTTGAGTGGTTTGGTGATTCAGGAGTTAAAATAGAAAAAGAAGTACTTGATGGCTCAAGCCAGCGTTGTATCGAGCATAGACTGTATTATATCTGATTCCGTTGTTTAGAACCGCGGTCAGTGCAGGAGGGATCGGAGAGTGGAGCCGCGATATCGAGGACCTGCAAGCAATTGAATTGCTGTGCTGTAATACATTTTTACAGTTTGAAACTGACAACCACAGGTATGGGAAATTAACTTTGCACCCCATCTATAATTTCTCATGGACGTTTCCCTCACAGAAGACCATAAATGTCTCCCCGACTGATGCTGCGCTCAGAGCAGCTGTCAATCATTGCATTCTTAAATAGGATTTGATGTGCTCTTTTTTCTTTTTTTTTGGAGTTCAGATGCAGGGGCTGGATTTATGACCTGTACTTGCAAACCAGCAACCAGAGGATGATTGAGATGTATTTAAGTGAGTTCTTGTAACCATATCAAGAAAATAGAGAGGCGTAGCGATTAATGATCCAAAAAACACCACTTTACAGTAAAACCATGACATACACTTACCATATGTTTGTGGGGCTGCCGCTGAGATGAAGGCTTCTCTAGCTTGTCTGTCCCACACAGTGTAATTTACAACCCCTCAATGTCACATTGAGTTCTCAATTAAGCAGCTTGACTACACACTCAGGCCCTCAGGGTTGGGTTGAGCCGGGCCTAGATTCTGTCTCTTTGGCCAAGGCTCACTGCAAAATTCTGTATGTCTCCAAACCTCCACCAACCCGCTCCCTCGCCAACAAAGACTACTTGAGGTTATGGACAAAGAGGCAGGAGGGGATTCATTAAGCCCATTTGAAAACATGACATAGTGATTAAAAATCAGGCGGTCTGGAAGACTTGATTCTTTACTTTTTAGCTACTTCTGCACAGAGCGAGCACATGTGCACAAGGGCATTAAATAAAAGTGCACAAGCAAATTTATTAAAGGTGTTTAATGCACACAAATGTACAGTCAAAGGAATATGCGATTTGCAAGGATGAACACATTGGTACAATTAAACCTGAGGAGAATGTATAAAGTTAACACACACACACACACACACACACACACACAGATACACACTCACACACCAGCTGAAGGAAATAGAGGTACAACATGTGCTGGAATAAAGCAACAAAACCCTATAAGCTGCCACTACTGTTCTGTGATCAGATCCATATGGACATTGGCCTTGGCCCTCCACCACCTGCCTCAAACATTCCCAGCACCTAACAAGCCAGCCGGCCTCCAACCGGTCCCAGACATTTTTTACAAGCAGCCATATTGATGACTATTGAGCTAGAGTGCTATTTAGCTCACCAGAAATCTTAAATTATACACTAGCCATGTGCAGCTATGTGCACCCCCACGCAGGGAAGGAGGCCACATCAGAGCTGCCACTTCCAGGCCTGGCTAAAGCTGGCACTTACTCAAACTCTAAACATGACACACTGAGCAAAGCATTGCCGGCCAACATGTACATTTTATTTGGGAATAAATGAGTTTCAGCCTTTTTTTTTGTTTTTTACAACTGAATATATTCTAATCGGTCAAAGTAATTGTTATTTCATGGCAATGTGCCTCAATGTGAAAGAAATGTTGGTACTATTAATAAAGGCAAACTGATATTAAATCAGACAAATATACTAATTTATTCTTTGACTGCTCGGAAGTTAAATTGAGGTAGGTGGGCCGTAAAGCAACATTCTGAGAATCGCCTCACAACTGGGTGAACGTTGTACTAAAACTCTCTGATTGAGCCCCTATAAAAGACTGAAATCAGATTATTGATTGAAAAAAGTTCAAGTGTGTCTACGGATGTTTCTGTTGCTGCTGCATGAAGGACTCCAGGAACTCAGGGCTGAAGCTCCCAACTGGCATCATCCTAACAAGCTGCAATTAAAACCCCGAAATCCCACTCTGGCTGCAGCCAGTGGCTTTAACGAGCGAGCCATCACACAGCCCACAATTATCATCACCAGAACTATTAAACAGGACGGCTATAGCCTTGTTAAACGCTCTCATATGTGGAGGCCGTTCGTTCTTCTCAGGACACAGACGGACACAAACACGGGGCACGAGAACAGCTGAGAGAGGCTGACGGAGGGGAGAGGATGAGGAGGGTTAGAGGAACAACAGGAGGAGACACACAGCAGGTCAGTGGTCACAATGAAGGGAAGAAACAAGTAGCACATATTCTGTATGCCTGTTTTTAACTGGCATCTGTATGAGACAAAGCTACATGAACAAAAGTGTATTTTGCAACAGCTATTTCAAATGATATCCTTTTTATTTATGCAACCCTTTCTCCTTGTTCCTTATTTTGAATGTCTTCCTCTACATGTTGCCAGGATCTCTCCTGTGAGCGATCTTACCGGTCGTATGAAGAAGTCCCAAGTAGTTCCTGAAGAAATAGTGGCAACAAAACTCCTGTTTCAATTCAGTAATCCAGAAATTCCTTCGCAGAACAATTTTACTAAGATGTGCGTTTGTTCCCAGACAGACACACAATCATTCAAAGATGAGTGATACAAAATATATTTTGCACCCGGCATTTAAATGTAATTTAGTTATTCTCTGGAGGGACGGAAAAATAGAAGAACAACTTATGGGAAAGAAGGGACCTTTGCCTCAGTTGGAATAAAAGGCTCTCTTCACATGCTGGGGCACTTAGAAAGATTCTAAGAGAGTTGTAAATGAGGAGTGTAAAAGAATTCACTATGACAACGTGCAACACAACATAAAGTCGTTTGTTCTGTTATTGGCATCAGTGCATCAGACAGGGCCGAGGGTGAGCTTCTCCGTATGTGTGTGTGGAACGTTGTGAGACAGAAAGAGTAGCAGATAGAGAGAAATTAAAATATGAGCGTTAGACCTCTAAGTGTAAGAAGAAATAAAAAAAGGAGGTCACAGGAGGAGGTAGGTTGTGTTTGGGGTTTGGGAGGTGGATCTGCATACAGTCAGGGCAGTGTGCCTGTCAGGTCATGCCTGAATTTGGTTGGGCAGCTGGAGTGTGTACTTGGCAACGCACAGCAGAGTGGTGCACATCAGAGATGCAATGATGCTCCTTGGGGAGATGGTGGAGGTTTGGCAGGACCACGGACAAGCAGGCCCAGACTAAGGCCAGACTGAGGCCAGAGGGAGGGACCAGGGCCAAGAGCCAACTCAGAGAGTGGAGCCTCTGTGTCAGGATACCGGCCTTGTGTAGGCCAACAGATCTTGATAGCCAAGTCCTATTATAGCAAGCGGGACCTTGCTTACGTCAATTTGATTTAGTACGGAGCATTATGGAGCTTGTTACTCAGTGAGGTGAGGGTGCAGGACAATGGCGTAATGAATGCTTCAAACATTTTGGTAAAAAATAAATTGAATATAAATCAGATGGAGCACATATGCCCCAATCTTCAGTCTGGGCATCTTCCAACTGCTCTCTGGGTGTATTTCACCTCATGGTCACACTGGCAATGACCGCTGAGGTGCAGGTACAGGTGATTAGAATGCATGCACACAAACATCACACACACAAACATGTACAGTGAGTTGCTCTGGCTGAGCCTTTTATATAATATGTGTGTGTGTGTGTGTGTGTGTGTGTGTGTGTATGTGAGCGCATGCATGCTCTGCTGCCAAGTCTGTAATTCTTGTTCACTGTGTATTTTGTCAGGATTGTGATTAATGACTCACCATCTTGATAACATTGGTGGGTGAGATGCATTCATTGACACAAAGGCTCTCCTTGGGCCCTCGCTCTCTCTGCCACCTCATCTACTGAGAGGGCCAACAACTGGCCCTCACGCCGGCCCTTTGTCCCCGTTAACCTCCACATCTATTTACCCTCTCACTTGTCCCTCTTCCTCTGGATCCTCCTTCCTAACTGCTTGATCGTTCTATTTACCCTCTCACTTCATTCTATTCTATTAAATTCCTATTAAATGCAGAATTGTGATGCTGCAACACATTAGGGGGCAATGAGTGAACATCCTTCGTCTTCATCCGTGCCACATTTTAAGGTGTGTGTGTCCGTGTGTTTGCATTTCTTCCTTTCACAAATACAGAATAAAGAATACTCTGTAGTCACGTCAATCATCCTTTTTTTCCAGCACGCACACCAGTCAGACTTTCTGGCTGCTGATTAATGACAGTCATTTGTCAGGGAGAGGTGGATAAAACAGTGAATATTATCTTTGTGCTAAGGGCCAGAGCACCTCGCACTCTCCCCCTCGTGTCTTTTCATAAGTGGCTGAGCGCAGCGGCACGCCGGGACACGCAGACGGCCTGGCAGCCAGCAGATCTATTCTCATTACTCCTCTATTAGGACATCAGCCTCCACTGATCAGGCCCCTACATCTTTATATCGACATCAAGGAGGGAAGGAGAGGTGGATGAAGGGTAAAGAGGAGAGGAGAGGATAGGAGAGGAGAGGAGACTTGATATATCTGAAGTTGATTAACACAAGTCAAAATCAGTCTATTTGTTGGTTATTCAGCGGCACTCTGATCGTAAGTGGCATTTATCCGCCCTCACGCTGTCCTTCAGTGACGGGATTAGCTGATGTGCTTCTCGGATTGTTCACGGAGGAATGAGACAGTGTAAACCGTGCAAGTTTGTCTGGTAATAGTTCAAATTCTTCCAGGCAGAGATAAACGTGCTGTCACGAAAAAATACGTGGAAAAAAACCACGGCAGGTATTTTTCATCGAGGTGATACAATGACATTTTTCGGTGATGTCCAACGCTTTGTGAAGGTGTGAAAAGAAGTTGTGTTTACCTACATTGATTAAGTTCATTCAGTGGCAAGGCCGTGTCAACCGTGTCTATATAGACTGAATGCTGATATTGAGACACAGATCATAACATTACTCATTTCCATGACGGCATTATCAAAATCCTTTTGTGGCAGAGATTAGAATGATACGCGCTGCTCTTTCCATCCGCAACGTCCCGTCCCCGTGGATTATACCCGGTGAATGTCGGAACAGGACAAACAATACGGAGGAAGTTCAGTTCCATTCATGTTATCTCAGGGCTCTTTTCATATGGGGCCACATCAAGTTCTTCACCAGATTGAAGGTCCTATCACGGGACAGAGAGCACACAGGAATCTGAAACCAAATATTTAATGTTCCGCATCTTAAGTGGCTCAGCGGCAAATGCCTCAAAGGTGAGAAACTGTGGCTTGTTATTAAATCTGTAAAATAATAAGCTCCACTGATTACTGCGAGGTCAGAGAGAAGTCAGCGTGTCGAGCATGCAACACGGGGTATCACTTCAACAGTGATGCGTTCAGGGGAGAATAGTTACAGGAGCAATGCAGTCGGGATTATATAAAGCACAGACACGTAAACATGAACTTATATGTGATGAATATGTATTTCACACAGCAGGCCGCCCGTGAACTCCGATGTAAAGCCGTTCATGCTGTTACGAGACACTGCTTTGCTGCAGCCCTGACAAAAGTGTGTATTTTAACCCCCAACCACGACATTGGAGCGACGCATCAGGGGGGGGTCTGGCTGTTGTTTTTTCTAGCATATAGCATTAAAACATAAATACTAAATATTATTGTATAAAATAGTGTAAATCATTCCAATTGAGACACTCCCAGTCTGTGTGAAACTCACGGTAGCGAACGGGAATCATCACCAACCACGCTCACCTGACTAACCTGTGGTTTGTCAGCCCCAAACAGACGCCAAAGGGTGTCTTGTGCGCCGGTAAGAACAAGTAGAGTGAGAAAGCGTTGCTTTTTTTGACAAGGTGGGACCGTCGTTATTTGACGTGGAGGGATGAGAACACATTGGATATTTCAAAATGTTTTCATAAACTGAAATATATACAGTAATACCGTAAGTAGGGAAACAAAACATATAACTCAGTTCACGCCATTTACAGTAACGCCAACGCTGCCGCAGCCAAACACTGAGGAAGTCCGAGTGAACCGGTCCCTCTCGTGACCTTTGAACTCCCCCCGCCTCCACTAACGTTTCACGAGGAAACACTGGTAATACACCCGAGAAAGTCTCAGGGAATATTCCTTGCTCTTATTCAGAGTATTACAAAAAGAAACAAGAGTTAAAAAAACACCCCTCATGTCTCTCTTTAATTCTCTCGTCCCTGTGTTCTCCCACTGTCCCTGTCTCTCTCTCTTTGTGTGACTCCCAACTGCGCAGGCAATAAATAGCGCAGCATGCTTAGTTATTTCCTCATCGGGACAGACAGAGAATGAGAGGTGGGGCTGAGTGCCACCGCAGATATATGCACCTGACTGCCCTAAATCACCGCTTCAGCAGTCCCATCTTCATGCTGGAGATTTAATGAACTACCGCGGGCTTTTTATGCCTCTTAAGGCTCACTGAGTGACCACTTTGTAGTTGTTCAGAAAAGAGGCGACGCTGCCTCTGCCCACTAAATCTTCCCCGTGCCACTGAGGATAAAATATCCCTTTATTCATGGGCTATTTACCAGATCCAGATTTATTATGGGGGGTACTCTAACAAAGGGGGGATGATAGACAAAACCCGAGCTTCCCTCCTCCCTAAAGGCGAGCTGGGATAGAGACCTGGGAGCAACGACTCATCTTCATTGGGCTTGTTTGGCTGTTTATAGGGCTAGACTGAATCAGAGACCACAATGTGCACCGCGCCTAATGGAAGCACAGCTGAGGGCAACAACCATCAAGTTTTTCTACATTTGCAGTCACATACCAGTAGTTCAATTCAAGAAGTATTTTTATTTTCACCATTGCATTGCGTCTATACTTTAAAGGAACAGCCCTGCCGCCTTTCTCTTTCATCCCGACCACTTTGGAGGCATGCCCAGGCAACGCATTCTTCAGGCCGCCACCGTCACACACTTGACCTTTGTTGAGTGCATGCACCAAAGGCTGGATGTTATTGCGTGTTCACACAGCGGCAACGTCAGCACGGATACACCTCCCGAAACTCAGTGTGATGCAGGATTACGATGGCCGTACGTACATGATACCTGCCGGTTGTCCAACATTGTTTTTATTTCCTTGCCATTAAAGTCCAATAAATTACCCAGGTAATTTACACATTAAAGTATTTTTTTAAATGACCTAAGGCTTGGTGAAGGGTATGATTATGTATAAAAGTGACATGGATGCACCACAATATGTATATGCCATCTGTCCCTTCACTGACCCACCGCTGGTGTTGCCATAGGAACAAGTCTATGAGCCCTTTGTTGTGTTGGCTGGCTGAGGGGTCGTGGGTGAAAGGTCAAAGAGATACTCATAGATACACGACCTTTGGGATGGCTTTGTCAAAAGGACCTTGACAAAACCTTAAAACATCTTCACTCAAAAAAGTCACTCCCTTAAGTACACACACACGGAAGGTTGCACACACACACACACACACACACGCTCACACACAAAACAAGTGCAACCATGCAAAACGGCACAATCAATACCATGTTTAAATTTACTTTAGACAATATTTACTGCAATAAGCAGGTTTTGATCATCAGAAATCCTTTATGAATTTTATAATTTCAATCAAGCCATCAAGCCATCATTCAGGATGTTCATACACAGTGTATTTAAATCATTATTAAACATGTAAGAGGAGCCACAACTAGTTCCAATGTTAATTTCAATATTAACTAACAAAATTTAACCTCATATCATGACCACAGCCTTTTCAAATCTTCCTTATTTCCCCAGAAAAACGCCGAGATAGATGAAAGCGTTCGGTGAATAAAGTCGGGTGAACTGGAGAAGAATTGTATGACGTGTTTCTAATTCTGATCGAATCCCTCTGCCTGTCACCACTTGTACCAAGGAGTCTGCAGTTCATGGACTTTGCTGACCCAGCAATGACCTGGTTGCATTGTGTCTCCTTGTTCCTCTTGAATAGGCCGTACACCCTCCTCCTCCTCCGTGGAAGGGAGGCGCTCTATCAACTATCACTTCGGTCTCTGCGATTCTCTGGTATTTCAGCCCTGTGCCAGGATGCAAATCTCCTTCTTCGGGGGCATCATCGCTGTGAGGTATTGGTATCTGGAACTGTGGAGTCTCTTCCTAGATTCATTCGGCTGCATTTCTTCCAGTGAAAAAGTTAAATTTGAAGATTACGTGCTGCTAGTTTCTTCCATCAGAGACTATGTGTGATCGAGTCCTCAGGCACAAGAGCCAAGAAGAAACTCACAACTATTCCCCCCTTCTAAGCAAAGAATACGCTGAATTATTTGATTGTTCCTACGCGTAAGAAGTCCTCACGGAGTTCGGCCGACTTTTCTCAGCTTCTCCGCCACTTTCTCATTAACACCATGAAAGACGCCTGCCGGAAAACACCACTGGTACACGGGCGCAGCTGTGAGCTTTGGAGTTTCAGTAAAAGTTTTCTTCAATAATAATTCCTGAAGAAAAAAAAAAAAACGCCAGCAGATTAGTTACTGAATTTGATCTCACTGGAGAACTCTGAGAATTGAAAGTTACCAGAGATAAGGGGCACATCAAACAACCACATGTGTTTGCTTATTTTTAAAAGCTGGGACTTGTTATCAGGGCTGGGCAGGACTTTAAGGCTCCACACATCTTGTTGTTGTGGAGCCTTTTTATTCCAAAGTGTGCTGTGGAGATGAGGGGGGGGGGGGGGGGGGGGGGGGGGTGTTTTGTGGTTTTTGGGGGGGGGGG
>CAAKHC010003317.1:0-32978 GCA_901007825.1 Macroramphosus scolopax | reverse complement strand
ACAGGTAAGCTTGTCAGATGTCAGATCCCAGGTTTGTCTTTTTGTATTTTTGATGATGAAATTAATATTAAATGTTAAAGTACTTTTTTTTGTGTGTGATAACTGAGCTCTTCTGTGTTTTCTGCTTCAGGCTGTGTTATGTACAAAGTCTCACCGGCCACAAAAGCCCAGTGACGGCAGTTTCTGCCAGCGAGACCACAGGGGACATCGCAACAGTTTGTGACTCAGGTGAGGGCCCCCTTTCTCTGTGGCCTCTTTTACTTTCTATAGATTTATACAGAGTTTTTGGTAAGGGGACCAACAATGTCACATGTTCATATTAAATGAGGAGGTGCACTTATTTAATAGTGATGAGAATGTCATGTCGAGCTGACGTCATTTATACAGTCATCTGCTCCGGGCACAGAACTCTCACTAAGTACAGGAATGCTGCCCCTTGCCAGGCTTCTGGAAGTTGGCCAATCAGAAGAACCTGTGGTTTTAAGGATACAGTAATTCCTGGGCTTGTTTAAAGGGCCAGTATGAAACACAAAAGCAAAGCTACTCTGGTGATGTGAAAGAATGTAAATAAAGAGCTTGAAATGAGCATCGTAGTTCCCTTTAACATGACTCCTCATTGTATCCAGTGGGCGGAGGCAGCGATCTACGTCTATGGACGGTGAACGGTGACCTCATCGGCCACGTCCACTGCAGAGAGATCATTTGCTCTGTGGCCTTCTCCAATCAGCCGGAGGGCGTTTCGGTCAACGTCATCGCCGGTGGCCTGGAGAACGGTGTAGTAAGGTGAGGGACAGTTTATTTATTTTTAGGTTCACAGGTTTTATCTAAGAATACTTATTTACAATAATGATTTTTATTTCGGAATCTCAGGTTATGGAGCACCTGGGATTTGAAACCAGTGCGAGAGATCACCTTTCCCAAGTCAAGCAAACCCATCATCAGGTAAAGGGTTGAACACCGCCTGATGGCTGTTTAATATTCAGTTAACCTTGCCATGTCTCTGTTGACGATCTCCTCTCCTGTCTGCTTCAGCCTGACGTACTCATGTGATGGCCACCACCTCTACACAGCCAATAGCGAAGGCACAGTGATGGCGTGGTGTCGGCGGGACCAGCAGCGCATGAAGCTGCCCATGTTCTACTCTTTCTTAAGCAGCTACGCCGCAGGCTGACTGTGTGTCTGACGTTTACTGCTGTCCAGCTGTTTCCTCCTTCCTCCACCTACAGAGAGAAGAACCTGTCGGCATGGCCTCAATCTCCCCGAACCCTCCCTGACTTTTAACTAAAGCCATCCCCAGCCGAGGCAACTCTCCCACTGACATCCCCAGCATTACGGTTATGAAAATAGTGTTATATATATATATATACTGGAGAGGAATGTGAGGGGCAACGGACGATTTGACAGTTGCTGAAATAGACACTTTATTCAAATGTATTTCTGAAAGTGGGTTTGGTTTGTTACATCTCTTCTGTTTCCTGCTTTTGAGTCTGGAGTTGTTGTTATGCAAAACTCCTCGCCTGATGTTGATTTTCCCTGGTAAGCTGCTATTGCCTGGCTAAAAAGCCAAACTCAAAGCCTCTGAACCCTGCCAGCGCCCGGATATCCCCGCAGTGTGACGTCTCACAGATTGCCGCTTCAGCTCGGCGAGATTGCGCTGCTGACGCTGCAGTAGCTGGGAGGGAGGATGCCTCGCGTCTGTCACTGTGAGATGTCCCGCTCTGTGGGAGTGAGACGCTGCTCTGCTGGGCTGTCTGCTCCACTCAAGTCTGAACGCTTGTGTCGCTGCCCTGCATCACTTTGTATCTGAGCTCAGAGAAGAGATGGGGGAATGCTGGGGTGAATTGCTCCTCGTGTTGCCTGTTGTTCTGTCCTATTTTTGCATGCTAGAATGATGTTTGAATGTGAGGATGTGATGTTTACTGTTATGCTACTCCTTTAATAAGGCCTGCCGTGGATGAAGCTGTCCTCCATTGATTTTCATTTATTTATTAGGAACTCCCTGGAGGATCATTATTCCCTCTTTTCTCCTCCTTTGCTTTAACTTTCTGCAGTATTATATCCAAGCAGACAGGAGTCTCCTCACTGCCTCTCATCCTCACTGATCTTCCTCTACTTTGCAGTCTTACAAACGTTCGTTGTAGGTGGGTATGGTGAACGGCATCATTTCTAGCTGCTGAGAAGACTTTGAGGGTGAAAGCAGTCACTGTTTCTTGCACTGACGAGGCTTTCCGCAGCCCACGTGATCCTCCCGCCTGCTTCTTGTACACTACACTGATCAATCAGCGAAACAGTCGACCAAACGTCTTTACTCAACCCAGCCGTGGATTCATGCAGCTACTCCTAACATTCCCACAAAACTTACTGCACTTTTAGTTTGTCTGTTATGTGTGAATGGTAGTCAAAGCACTTTTTTTATTTAATCCGATTGGCCCTGCAGCCAATCCACCATTTAAATTCAGGAAGAGACAATAGTCTGTGGAATTAAACTGAGTTTTGACTTGATTCCACTAATAATCCAGAAAGCAATATCAAACACAGACTACAGGCAATAGGTCATGTTCTTCATGTTTCGTAGTAATCTGTTTTAGCACGTCTGTGAAACAATTTGTTTTGCCTTCATGACGACTGCAGCGAGCCTTCTGTGACGGAAACGATGTCTTACATTTCACACTTGTTTACGAGAAAGGGAATATTTCTTATGAATGATCTATTTCTTGTTATGATCGTCTTATTCTTTTTTTTGTGTCGTCCCGATTTCTCCTCCTCGATCCACCTTGTGTGTGCAGTGTCAGGACTGTGCGAGACATGATGCTACTGATTTTGTTTACTGTGCTTACATGTGTACATACATTTCTTGCTTTAAGTTTATACATTTCTGTGTCTGTGTTATTCTCTTTTCTCTTGAACATCCACCTAAGATTGTAATGTGTGCCAGAAGGAAAATGTGATCCTAGATGTTTGTTTTTTTTGCTTTCAGACAGAATGAAATATGTTTCTCCGGAAAACTAGCTATGCATAAATTAAGCTTTTTGATTTAACTGACCTCACTGGACTGGTTGTGCAGTTTGAGTTCTGAATGGTCATGTTTTGTTTCTTTTTTTTGTATATATGTGTGTGTATGAACAAACCAAGTGATGAGTATATTATAAATATATATATATAAATATTTGAAGAACTATTACCCCACCTTGTCCTTTGTGTCATTTTTTTTATTTGGGTCTCAAAGGTGCATTCAGGGGTATCTAAAACAAAAGGACGTTTTACAGATGAGACAGGTGATGCTGCATGAATTACAGATTTTGAAAGGCGGGGCTATGAGCATGATTTGTGACATCACAAATACTCTAATCTTCATACCAATGATGTGGAAAATGGAAGCTTCCAATGCACTCATCTTGATAATGGACTTTACAGTGAAGAAGTGACAAGGAGTAGGTGGCATGTCAAGAATTGTAATGTACATATTATGTCAGACTCGTACAATATTCTTTATTACTTATGTATTGATACATTTGTGGAGGGAATCTTTCAATAGGCAAATTCAGATCAGATCAATCTTCAAAGTGGATGCAAATTTCTAGTGTCTTGGATGAGGCCCATCAGTTACTATGAGGGGGGCGGGGCGTTGATGTCAAAGCTGATGTGAATTGAAAATGGGGAAACTTGCTGATCTCTGGTGTTTTCCGGTACAATAAAGCAAATAACCCGCATTTAGTGTCATTTTGGACAAACCGGCGGTGCGTTCAGGGCCAGTTTGTACAGTGAGGGACTCTATCCGCTGCAGCTCCTGCTCCTCTGGTCGACTGCTCCCTGCCTCGCAGCCTGGATCTGATCGTCATCCGGAGGTTTCCCCCCCTGCTGCATGCGTAACATCTCCAAGTGCCGCCGCGGTGCTCACCGACGCTCCGCTCGGATCTTCCTACACGGAACACGCACGACTCGCTGAGCGAACCGCCGAGGCGAATCAAACAGGCAGGATTTACCTCATCGGGTTCAGTCCAGACCGAAACCAGGCTGGGATTTCCTCTTAACGCTTGATATTTGACAGATCATCTTTGTGTGTGTGCGCGCGCGCGTGTGTGTGTGTGTGTGTGTGTAGGGTGGAGTCAACCCGGATTCTCCAAATTGGAAAAGCATCTCAGGTAGGTCCCCTCCATGAATCTGCTCCTCGCCGAGCAATGCAGCGAAGCATGAAGACATTTTTGATTTGATCCCCTTTTTGTTTTCTCCTGATGTGTGTATGCTTTGCTGTTTTCTGCTCCAACCAGGCCCCAGCTCGCTCCGTGTGTGTGTGTGTGTGACCACAATTGAATTAGAAATAAGAGTGTGTGACAGATCTGCATCAATTAGCCTTGTTACATTTGGATAAAAACACAGAGCCACTGTCTCAGCCTCTGAAAACAGCCTCAGCGTGGACGAATCGAGGGGAAACCTCTGGAAAAGGCCTGTAGCTTCCTGCCATTAAAAACCGTGAATTGGCTGTAGAGCCACAAAGGATAAAACCACCTTCTGCAAAGCATCTGGTTAACAATAGCAGTTTGAATCTAGTTGCATTTGGTTCAGTGTGATGATTAAATGATTGTATATGAAAGAAATAAACAAATCGATGCAAGAAGAAAAAAGCCCAGCCGGTGTGGATTGATTCCACAGCACCCCACCTATGCTGCCTCTCTTCATAGAGAGCCACTGCTGTGGCCGCCAGTCCCTCAAGAGCGAGGGGGGGGCAAAGGGGCCAGAAATGGGCCTGTCCATAGACATTTACATGCCGGCTTGAGCAGGTTGACACTGCAGGTGCACTGATGCACATTGTGGGCAACGTTGAGGAGGACAGGTATTCCTCCAGTGTTCAGAGGAGCTGGTATGATGGAGCTCCCTGCTGACGTGCCTTTGAGCCCGGCATTGAAGTGTGTGTGTGTGTGTCTGTGTGCGTGTGCGTGTGTGTTTGTGTGTGTGTGTGTGTGTGTGTGTTGTGTGCATGTGCGTGTGTTTGTGTGTGTGTGTGTGTGTGTGTGTTCAAATGACCCCGCCTGTGACAGTAAATAATAATATAACCAAAATAATAAATACTCATGCATGAGTGCTGATTGATAGATTGGAAAAGTGCCATCCAGCTGCTGGCTAAAATGGAGTTGGGCTGAACCCCCAACCACCCCCACCGCCCCCCGAACCACCTCCCCCTCACACACACGCAGACAAAATGGGTCCTTTCAATAAAAACAGGTTGTGATAGAGAGGGGGGGGGGGGGGTGGATACATCATTAGGGGGGGCTGCTGCTATCTGGTTATAACGTGCTGTTCATTGACTTCGTGTCCCCCCCTCTGCCTCCCCTTTGGGCCTCTGTTTGGTGTCACAGGAGCACCATGAAGGACGGCATCGCTAACAACAGCACGGCCAGCATCTCCCAAGCCAGGAAAGCTGTGGAGCAGCTGAAGATGGAGGCCTGCATGGATAGGATAAAGGTATGAGGCGTTCAGGGAACCTGTGTGTCTTTACGTCATTACGGACATCGTGTGGATTAAATCATGGCCAGGCTGAAGTGTAAAATACTCTTAATACCAGCAGTCACAAGGAAAGTAGCTGCGAACTTCAAAAGTACACCACTCTGCACGACTGCAAGTTTGTTAGCTGAGAAGAAAATGAACACAGTTGTCACTCCTCATGGTGAGAAATATTTGCAACACCACTGGCATTCTTGTTAGCTGATATATTTAAACCTTCAGAGGCTAAACGGTCTCGATTCAGACTGCACAACTGATCGGAATATTACTGGAATAGTAATATGTAGAAGTAAAAACTTCAATGAAGGCAGAGTGTCTCATATAACATTATAAATGAAGCAGTGTGGTGCTGTGGAGATGCTCAGGCCTACAGGTCATATGCAGCAGACGTGAGGGAGCAGGCTTGTTGGTAATCCGTGCTAATCATCGTTCAAAAACGTATACATGAGCTGCACATTTGCACCAGGTGACATGTTGCTTCTTTAACAGGAACAAGGCCACTCACATACACATACATGCTCCATAGATCACCAGATGTGTGTTGTTCAGCCATTATTCCTAATAGCTTTCTTCATATTCTGACCGTCACTATTTGTCTTTATTGAAGATGATAGAGATCCTCCTCGTTTTCATCCACATTTCTTCTCATTTTACATTGTCAGTGTTGGAATTCTGCAAGCGTGCAGGACACTTGTGGGTTTAAACCTTTAAATTTGCAGCCGTTCTCTAAATGATCACTTTATTCCTGATATAAATCACCTCCTGCAGCTCCAGCGGACCTTTATTGTGAAGCAGCACTGGGATCATGAACAGTTTGTATCCTCATCAAACAACAGCTGGTTAAATATTGACTTTTGTATGTTTTCTTAGAGGTCAGTCACCATAAAATATCACAATCCTGTTACTGTAAATAGAGATGTCCACATCGCCTCCATCCTCTAACCTTCTTCAGTAAATATTGGAACCATTCCTGGAAGACAGTGTTTGTACTGTATTATTTTCCACCACGATTATGCCATTAATATGTTTTTGCAGTGTGAAGGAGTGTCTCTTCTCATGAATGACTTCCTGCTCAGCTGAAGGAAACGTGTTATCACCACAATCGTTGTGCTCCTCATGTGCTCTGGGAGTCATTGTCCCACAGCCCCAAGGCTCTTTGCTCAGTATTCCAGTTGGAGCTGGAAGCTCGCCATACACCGTTGTTTGTCCTCTGAACAACAACGGCTGCTTACAAGAAAACCCACCCTGCTTAAAAAGCAACCGTGTACCATGAAGTCCTGGATTTAATTTCCAAGTTGACTTATTGTCACAATGCCTTGTTTCGATTTTCATTATCACGTCATATTTCAGCATTTTGTTGGAGTCGTTTACATATTTCTTAACATTAATTGGCATCTGTGATTGTGTCATATAGTGGAAGTGGAGGTCTGCGCTGTCCGAGTGCCCCTCAAACTATGTCTTCCTCTGACTTCCTCTGTCCATCTTGCCTGTAACTGTATGGGATCACAACCAACCCAAAACACAGTGTTTGGAAATTCTAAGTATTTCTAACTTTGAAAAGAAACAGAAATCATCAGGTTTTGAGCTACAAGTCTCAAAATGAAAAGTTGTTTCACAACTCCAGCACGTCGCGCTCCAATCATAGACTGTATATGATGTCTGGACCACACGTCTCCACTTCCTCCAATTGTAAGAATATGAAGCCAAGATATCCTCCTTTTTCCATGGTTAGTAGCCTCTGAGACTTATTGCGCTTTTTATAGTTTTATGCATCTGGTGTCACACGTCGATAAATATGTAACACAATATATGAGAGAATGGCTTCATTTCTGTATACTTAGTTTGGCTGCAAGGCATTGTGGGAGACCACTGTGGCACACTGAATGAACCCATGTTCAGTTGCAATAACAGAAGGTTCTCTCACACTTCTTTAGTGTCACAGCTGATCTGTATCTTAGAGCCGTTCACATCGTCCTACAGTGGAGCTGACACAAAAAAGTTTTAGGTTAAGTATTAAGTAATTGACCTCTACGGTCTCGTTTGCCCGTAAAAGTGCTGCTTCTTTCCCCTTTTTACTGCCAAAACTCTCCGGTAACAAAAGGATTTATTTCAGTAGAACTAACAGGCCTGTTTCTGAAAACTGACAGTCCGGCTGAAGTGGTTTAATCAGGCCAAGAGGAAGGATTCACCCGTAGCTTTAATATCATCCATCCATCCGTCCGTCCGTCTGTCCATCCGTCCATCCATCCATCCGTCCATCCATCCATCCATCCATCCATCCATCCATCCATCCATCCATCCATCCATCCATCCATCCATCCATCCATCCATCCAGCCATCCATCCATCCATCCATCCATCCATCCAGCCAATGGAGGAAGCTGAAAGCCTCCTCTCCCTCCACCTGCTCCTCTGTTCCACCGTGTGATCGTGTGTGCATTGTATGATAACTTCATCCTGACCTACCAAGTGGCTTATTGCCTATCTCCTACATCATTGTTACCATATATCTTAAGACGTGTTTGTGTGAAGGTTTGCAGTCACCTCACCTTCCTCTGTGCTCCATTAAGCTCCTATAATATTTATAAACCTTCTTATAGAGTATAAATTCGGTTTCTGTTGTTTTTGTAATCACCTTATCACACTTGAGGTATGTTAACCTCTCTATGTTTTCATGATAATATTCTGTGGTAGGTCATGTGGTCTCATGGTGGTTATTATTGGGCTTTGTGGTCGATGATATTCCTGTGTTGATTTACACTGTGTGATTGGCTGTTTGCAGAATGAAAATCGCCGAAGGTCCCGGTTGCATTTGTTATGTTGGGTGTCAATGACAAATGAAAATGTTAGATTTCCTACATTTGCATTTGTGTCTCATTATTTGTAAAATAATGGTGATGAACGCTGGTTGTTGTGGCCCCTCTCGGAACCTCGGCCCCCAACAGACTGTAGTGTGTGTTTATGTGTGTAGTGTCATTTCACAGCTGTATAATTGTACCAGCAGTTGTTTGATAAGACAGCTGACTCGTCTGTTCCTCCTGTTTCTTTCTTTATTAAGGGCTGAGAAAAAGAGTCAGTGAAGTGGAAGGTGGCTGTGAATGAAAGCAGAGGAAAGATCAGAGAATCAGCAGAAAGCGTCTGACGATTCTTTAAATTTAATTAAGGGATCTGACCAGGGAGTGTGTGTATCCGTGACAAGACACAGTCTCTGTGCCGCTGATTGAGGGATCACCACATTCATTCATTAATTGCTCAATCAGCCAAAGGAATGTGATCTGAGCTAATTAGAAGGACTCTCCTTCCATCATGGGGCTGCAGTGTAATTAAAGCCAGTCTGGGCCTAACGACGTACACCATGTGCAATACCACTTCCTCTCCTGCGGGGCTCTCGTTTTCAGAAGAAAACTCAGTCTGCAGCTGCACGATAATAAAATAAAATTCTTATGAGAATAATTAAACTGTGAACTTCCATTGCAATGAAGGTTAAGTTCCCAGTGTGTGCAGGCTTGAATACTGTGTTAACTGAAGCGGGTCGTCTAGAGGTTTGCCGGCTCTTCTGAGAGAAGCAGGTTCATTTTTAACACTACTGTATCCCAGCAGGTTTTCACATGAGTCACCCTGTTATCCCAAACAGTCACATGACTGGTGTGCATGTGTCATTTACAATTTCACATTTTCATTGGTATATTGATTTTGTTACACCTGCTGCAGAGAAGTCAAAGTCAGCTCTGCTCAAATTCAGCTGTTTGTCTGAAATATAATTGAGAAGTGTGTTGCAGTGTCTAATCAACTTATTAGACTCTGAAGAATTGCAAAAATGAGCAGATATACAGAAAAGATGCATAAATAATAAAGAGGTAGCTAGTTAGGGACTCGTGCAGAGAGGTAACCAGGTATCACACTGCTTACCTCGTTTCACTGAAGTGCATGTGTTGCACTGTTGGTTGCTGTCTGGGGATAAGAACAGGATGCACACTGGGAGTGAAGCAAGAGAGGACATTGGGATGTGTTTTCAGACCTCCATCCGGACGAGACCATATAAACTGTCAAGCACTGTAGAGAGCAGCGAGCCAAACCGACAGGCAGTGATAACTCAAACCTTGAAACCCATGTTGGCCAATCATGTAAAAAGTTATTACCATGTCTGGTAGATTTACAGCAGTCGCACAGCAGTTGGTTTCGGTTTTTCGAACGTACTGGCAGGTAGATACCAGCATGTTTGGCCTGTGCACGGCCTCAGTGTAGATGTGTTTCTTGTTTCTGAAATCTTGTTTGTGATCCACAACTCTTGGAAATATTCAGATTTTATGCTGTGAGCAAATACCAGTGTATTAATCCATATTTAGGACGGATTGAGATGACCTGCATGGGTTTTGTATGTAGAATGTGAGAGCAGCAGTGGGTGAAGGGAAGTGGCAGTCTGGAGATCAGATGGTTTTGTCCTCCATGTAGATCCCTGAGCCCTCGCCGTCACTCGGTCGCAGCTGCTTCTCTGCTCTCCATTTGCGACCTCCACTCCCATGACATCCCACCCAGCTCCTTCAGAGTCTGAGCGCACTGTTTACACTCACTGTCTATGCGCAACTTTTCACCTCGAGGCAAGACGCCTGTTCTTAGTAGCACCTTCGCTCCCATCAGCTGGTCAAAGTTCTGCCATAACATCTGTCGATCATCTGGATGAGCCGTCTCCTCCCCCTGCCTGAGGCTGCTAACAGGCATCAGAGCCGTCGCCTGCAGGCACTAACAAGCTGGAGACTCACATGAATAAAGAGGACTTATCTGATATCACCATGTTGGTGTTGGTCCTGGGACATTGTCCTCCATGTTAGGGGTTCCAGTTGGGGGAACATTTTCTAACTTTGTGTTGCAGTGTCTCAGACCAGCTTCAGTGGAAGCCCTTCAAATGAAAAGAGTTCTTATCTCTTCCTCAGCTGTCAGCTTTTGGTGAATATACATGGTTTACTATCTTGTTTTAATCGGGTTGCTGTCTGATTATTTATTCTCTTAGAATAAATACATCTTTACTCGAAGAAATAGATCTTTGAGTAAACTCCGTTAACTTTGTTCATATTGTTCTCAAGACGTTCATACATTTCACAGACTAAATATAATCCTGTGAACTCCAGAATGGCTTTGTAAAATTTGCTGAACAGTCGCCGCTGTGGTTAAATCAGAACATAATGGGATAATGATGATGCTCAGAAAAACAAACTTATTGAATGTCAGTTACACAGCAGGGCCGCTGGAGTCTGTAAACATGAAGACCAAGGTTGGCGGCTGCAACTGCTACTTGTATATTTTACCAAAGTCGGATCCAAACGTGAGTTTTTAAACATCCTCACCACAATGAGTTACTGGTGCGTAGCAGGTATGTAATGCAGTTCTCATTAGCCTGCTGTCACGATGATCGACACTCTCCTCTCGAGGCTCTAACAGTCATTACAGCTGAGCTGTAACCATCCATCCACGTGGATCATAAACACTTAAACATGAACATTCATTTGAAGCTAGCATTTCTCTTTGATCAGGACATGTCCTTTAACAGCCACAGAAATATAACTTCTAGAACAGCCTTTTTTCATCTACGTAATAGAAAAATCAGTAACTTCCTGTCTCTGAATGATGCTGAAAAACCAGTCCATGCATTTGTGACTTCCAGACTGGATTACTGCAATTTTTTGTTATCAGGATGCTCCAATGAGACTCTGAAGACGCATCAGCTGATTCAGAAAAAGATATTGTATTTCTCCTGTATTAGCATCTCTGCACCGGCTTCCTGTAAAATCCGTTGAATTTAAATCATTTGCCTCACCTACCGAGCCCTGAATGGCCATGGCACCGTCATATCTCAAAGAGCTCATAGCGCCTTATCATCCCACTAGAACAACTCGCTCCCAGAGTTTAGACTTACTTTCTCTCCCTGGAATGGAAGGCAGAGCTTTCAGCTATCAGGCTCCTCTCCTGTGGAACCGTCTCCCAGTATCAGTCCGGGAGGCAGACACCCTCTCCACATTTAAGAGCAGACTTAAAACCTCTTCCTCTCTACCCTCTGTATCTGTATGCATTCACAATGAATCCCATTGATGTGTAAGTTATCAGCTCTACATCTCTCTTTCTCCTCTCTCCTTATATATATATAGATATCTTCTTATATAAAGTTTAGGCGAAATGGGCGTCTCCACCCGTCTGTGTTGAGACATTTGTTCCATGATTGTCCAATGACCTATGTGTGTCCGCTCTTGTCTCAACATTCCAGGTGTCTAAAGCGGCCGCAGACCTGATGGCGTACTGCGATGCCCACATACGCGAGGACCCTCTCATCGTGCCCGTCCCCGCCTCCGAGAACCCGTTCCGCGAGAAGAAATTTTTCTGCGCCATCCTCTGATGACCTGCTGGTGCAGCTGAACAGGTGCAGGCATGGCGTTGCCTGGCTTCTTTGTCTTCACCGCACCTGAAGCTACTGGCCATTGGTGTTGAGTTGAGTTTTGCCAGTGGACACTTTGTCGTTGGTCAGCTCTGTCCTGGTGGCTAAGGGTCATGGGGTACCAAACTGGCAGCCCAGTGAGCGTATCATGTCTTGTTAAATAGGTTTGTTATTGCTTTGTTATTAGAGAACAGCCTTGCTCAGTGCTTAATGAGATGAGAGATGTTTTTTCTTTTATTGTGCTAAATCTTAACATGCCTCAGGAAACAAATATTTGCCCTGTGTCTTTAAAACATTCATTGCCCTTCCCCCTTATATGAATAAAAAAACATGAATTTTTGCGTTATCTTGACCATAATTTCATTTAATACTGCTTTCAGTGCACATGTTGGACTATTTGTAGCAACACTTACTGAAAGCACCAACACGTCCCTCACTCGTGGTTCCTATTAAATTTGTCACCCACTCGTTTCAGTAGTGAACAGCTTCAGATGTCAAAAATCCTTTATTAACCTGCCACCTCTTTCTACCTTTGCTGTTATGTTTGATTTACTGTTCTTAAAGCTCCAATCAGAGACACTATCTGTTAATCCTGCAGCCCGCGACCGGAATATTTTTACAAGGTACAGGATATCTTCTTTTCGTATTTCCTCCGCAGTCTCTCTTGTTTTACTGGGCATGTTTCCTGAGCCTGATACTGATTCCTTTTGCCTGTCCTAGAGTGAATGGCAAGGCCTTTGACATTAATGCCAAACCAGAGGCCTGCATGTTTCTCTACTCCTTTTTGACAACCAGCCCTGTTTCCGAGGGACTGTCAGTCTTTTCCAGTGTACAGTATATTTCAGTGCCAACTTCTGTGGGAGCAGTGTAATCGTCACACCGGGCTCCCACACATTTTTTTTTTGTTTTGTTTTATTGGTTTTGGAAGAAAAAGCACACTGTCGAGACATTTCCTTTAAATGGTAATTAAATAGCATTTGCTAATTTTTACGATGAATTGTTCTGATCGTTATTAATATTGTTATTATCAGTAGTATTATTGACTATTTGTTGCACAGCACTGATAACTACATGACGTGTAGTGCTTCTAAGCTTGTATGATACTTAGGAAAAATATTTATAAATCGTGCAATTATTGATACTATATGATTATTTTGAACTCAAATAACAGTAAGGATCAGTTTATAAATTATTATCCCCATAGTTGTTCAGGCTTCATATTCCTTGTAAAAATTAAAAATAATTTCCTATTGGATCTTGAATAGTATATTGCATTAGTAACGAGACTATCAAAGGAATGAAAAAGAAACTATTGGACTTTTCTCAAACTGTTTGCAGGATGATGATTTCATGATTATAATTCTTTATTTCTTTATCACTCTGAACACCTCAGACTGATTTCAGGGTGCTCTCACTGACCTCATCTAAAGGGTGGTGCCAAATCTTAAGCAAGAAATATAACGTGTAGAGATGAATATTGCATGGATTTATTTATATCTATAACAGAGAGAACTATTACGATATGAAATATTCTTCACTGACTTTCGGGGGGCTCCTGCACATGATAATCTCTCTGGAGTTTGGATATGTCGACCATGTGCGGGTGTATTCATAAATTGTATTATTGTTTTTGTAAAAAAAAAAAAAAATAGCATTTAATTAGCAAGCTTTGTAAATCTTTTGATGGATAAAATGAATTAAAGAAAAACAGCAACCCAAATGCGCTGCGTCCTTAATATTTCTGCCTCATTTCTCTCACTGACTTGTTGTGATACAGTCTGACTAATCACACCGATAACATCAAATGCCAAAGTTAAGGTTTCAAAACAGGAAACCAATGGGTCATGTAATTGTGGGTCATGCCACTGTGGCTTGACCACTTCTTTTATACAGTCTATGGCTGCAAATCCCATTGCGTCTCGTCGTGGAACGTGATATTCTGGTGTGTAGTGGAGACCTCCTGTGGCTGAGCCAAACCCCAGGCCATCTGGATGCACTGTTCAAGTGTTCTAGCATTTTTAAAGGATTATCATTCAATTCAGCTGCAGGCAATTTTCCTTCAACTCTGCAGATAGTTACTGAAAAGAGCCAGCTCTGAAGGCTGTACGAAACATTGATATTCAAGGTATCAGCCAGTCACGTCAACATCCTCGTTGTCCATCCATGCATGTATTCAGAACCTCACATGGAAAAACAAATGCATTTACAGTTCAAACACTATTTCACTGTGCAATCATTTAATCAGAGTCAAAAGTGCTCAAACAATAAGTTTGGTTCTATATGGAAAGCAACAACATGAGCTGCTATCATAGATCATATCTAGCACGAAAGACTGGATATACACGTCTGATGGAATTCATCAGGCTCAACATTTCAAATGTCGTTCTTAGTTTTTCCTTATCTTCCATAATTCATAATTACACAAATGTGTTGGTACATTATCAGAGTATTAATATATTTTGAAATATATAGAAAGCTAAATCAGTGTTGAGGATATACACAACAAGCTATGGTAGCAGACTTGTCTTTTCCTATCAAATAAATAATGTTTTGAAGAGAAAGAACTAAATCCTGGTAATTAGCGTATCTATAAATGTGACTCCAAAGATAATTATAATATATAAAGGACAGCAATTATCCCTAGGGCAGTAGGTTATCTCATACTAAGAATCGATGCGAGCAATCTTCCAAATTGAGCAGTGAGCCCCCAAAATATTCAGGAAATACATTTGTGATGAGATTATTAGTATACAGCCTCACAACGCTGTTTCGCAGCTGTTTCTTAACGATTTTTTCTTGCAACACAAAAATACACAGCAGTGTATGATTATGTCCCATTAAATGATTATCTTGGTGGTCTGGTCTTGAGTAGCATTTATGCAACACAGAAACGCCATCAAAATCAATACAAATAAAATGTTTACCAGCATGGATGCAGTCACTCGGAGTGGCCAACTCCTCTGCTCCAGGAGAACCACTGGTGCTCAGTCAGAAGAAATCCTTCTCAAACATCCCCCTCTATGCACGATAGATTCCATTTAAATGATTTATGCGCAGCACTCAGTGTCGGTTTGAAGAAGTTCTTCTGTAATCTTAAAGCTACAACATGCCACCTGGGTTCTATGAGGATGGAATGATACGTATTTAAATTTTTCTACTTTGCTGCAAAGGCTTTTCTTGCTTCATTAGTGTTTCACAGTGTGAACTAAAGCAAAAAGCAAACAAAACCGACACTTGTTTACCTAATAAACAGGGGGTCCACCTCGGCAATGCTGTTAGTGGTTATTGGCAGAGTTTTATTGTTTCGTTTTACTTCTAAACTATTCGCCTTACTTCTCTTCTGTTTACTTTAATGTTGGTTAAGTGGGAAAGGACATTGCATGGTGCTGCTTTTATTCAAGCAAGTATGCAATCAGTTTTTGTATAGGATGGTTTTTATTATGGGCTTTTATGTGTTTATTTTATGGCATATATTATATTCAAATTCAAAAGGGATGGCTCAATACCACTTCTTCATCTTTGATTATTACAACAATGCGATAGCATCTAACATCTAAGCTCTTAATAATATGTTTGTTTGGATGCACTTCTCTTAATCTAGCCATCTAAAAAACATGATACATCATTCTTTACTGCCCTAAAGGCCTTGAAGTAGCGCTTTTGATTGGTTACGATCAGTCATCAACTTCCAAAATTGTATTTAATGTGCAGCTTTTTACAAAGGTTTAAAACTGAGTATTTAGAACAACAGTAATTATAATCCCAGTGTAAATTACTGGATATAACTCAATATTTAATGTAGTCTGGACATCAAGGATATAATAAAAAACAAATTTCAATGTGTTCAATAATTTAAACAACAGCTAACCCGAGGTTGATTTGTCCCAGTAAAACAAAATAGGGTGGCTAACTCGCTGTGTCTCTGAATTTGAAAGTCACATTGGCCAACTCTCCTTTGACATTTCCTTTACCTTCAAGGCACATGCTTTCTGGGGGGAAACAAATAGCAATTTTCAAATAGAACCCCTTTTCCCTCTCTAGAACTACTTCTCAGCAAATGACCCACTACGATTAAGAGATTCCTCAATAACAACACAATGAAGCAACAATCATAACTGTATTCATATGTTCAGGTTTTAAGTACTGTATTTGATGCTAGAGAGCCTTAAACTCAATGTCCCAGAGTGCACCGCGGCAGGGCTCCTATTCTCTTATTGGTGCAGCTCTCCGAGCGGCGGAGGCAGACATGAGGCAGTGGTGAGAGCCGGCGGAGAGCTTTGGAGCTGAAATGAAGCGCACTCTCCAAGCGGGTCACACAGCGCAGTCCCGTACGGCTCAGGAAGACGCTCCGCGCCGCTAAAGCTCAAGGCTGCTCCGGCTCAATGAAGGGCTCCGTCCATGCGGAGGCTAGCGCTTATTCTCCTGCCCTGTGCTTTCGCCGTGCTGGTGCACCTGTGGTTGGCTCAAAGACCCTCCTCGACCTCGCCGGACAACAACACACACTCGGGTACTTTTTAGCTTAACCGCCGGGCTTCACCACCTCTAGCCTCGCAACTTTTTTCTCCATCGCCTCCCTGGCTAACTTTGCTTTCAGCCGCCGCAGTGTGTAGGTAGTGGGTGTTTGTTTGCGTCAGGAACAGGTAGTCAGTGCTCATTTGACTTTCAAGAGTGTGTTAATGTGTGTTTTAGTTGTGAATAATGTAATGTAACAGTTTAGTCGTATGGGCGTTGCTGGAAAACACTGAAGCGAGCTGAGCATCTTGTTAGTGCAGCTACTGTTTAAAAAGAAGTCAACCATGAACAGGGTTATACTGTTGACTGAACCCGCCTAATCTTCTGTCTTGTTGTATCAGAGAAATATCTTTTAAACACATTTCGGTGCATGAAGATATTTTCACATTAGGTACATTATAGGATGCAACACAGTGACTGAGTGCAAACAAACACCTGCTGTCAGGAGCATAAATACAATTTTCATTTTCTATTTCATCTCTGGTTGTTGCTCTAGCATTGTCCTCTACCTCATCAGGGGCAGATGGGAGTGATATATTTTATTGCAATTTAGCATGTGTTAAAATTGCAGATGAAGTGGTGCCTTTCTATGAAGTTTTGGTGGGAGTGCTTTCAGCCAGACACCATTATGAGCTGCGACAAGCAATAAGGGAGACCTGGCTGGGCTACCTGCAGGATCACCCCCACTTCCAGCACAGGTCAGTCAGGTGGAGCTCCAACTTCATCACTTGTTTTTTTGTCCAGGGCTGATGCATATAGTGGAAATAAAGCCTGCAGCTGGCAGCGAATAACAACCTGCCACATCAACCCTTTTATCTTTACCTGACCAGCGGCCAATATTGCTCCCTTTCATTCTTCCTTTTTGTCCATTTCCTTTCCATTCAGCAATCTGAGCACAGATAGGGTGTGATGGCCTTTAAGCAACCCTCAGTAACCATGGTAACGGAGGGTGGATAGATGGACATGCTTTAGAAAAAAAATCTTATTGTAGCCAGATATTGAATGAAAAAAGATGAATGCAATAGTGTTTGCACTTGTTTTCAGAGTGGGGGTGAAGTTTATTGTGGGCGAACATGGGTGTCCCATTCCAGAGGAGGACAGAGAAGATCCTTACTCCTGCTCTCTCCTGAACGTCAGCGAGCCAGGTAAAAGAAAGAAGAAAAAGATCATGCACACCAATCTGCAGCTTTAATTTGCAGCGATGCTCTGGGTGAATCTGTGCAATCGTCAATAGTGGAGCAGAGGCGGAATAACAAAAGAATTAAAAGAATGCATGTTCAGAAAAGAAGTAAAACTCCTTTTATTCATGTTCACCTACAGCTCAAGGACAGTTCTTTTCCTTTCCATACCCAAGGCCAAAGCATAAAATCTCACAGTCTCACTCTAGCTGCTTCAGCTGTAGCTAGAAATGCATACTAACACGCGAAAACTCGTGATATATGAAGCACTGACATCATTTATATGAAATAATGGAATAATTGTCTCACCACCAGCTTGAAAGTCTGCAGTAATTGTTTATGTCGCTCACCTTCACAGAACCACTGCAATTCAGCAGCTTCACTACTTTTTGCTTCTGGGCTCTGTTTGTTGTCTTCATGGAAACGTAATTACTGCTCATCAGAATATTTTTTTTTTTCCGATGGTGGCCTTTAGGGTCATGGTGATGTTTCATTTTCCAGGCCGTCCTCTGCACTACCCTGTGTTAATGGCTGTTAGTGTTGAGGTGATTTGCTACAGAATGGGAGGCAGGCGGCAGCTTTAGTGCGAGGTGCTCGGTGTGTTTGGAAGAGTAAAAGACCATACTGTGCTTTTAAACACAGTTATATGTACGGCCATATATAATAATACGGCTTGGCTAAACACATTCAAGCTCAATTTTTCATAACCCCAAATGTTTAAATGTTAACATACGTTTCTTCTGTAAGTCAAGTCTACTTTATTTCCATAAGAGATCATTTAAGAAATAATAGAAAAGAATTATATTTATTTCAGGATTTATTCACTAGAACAGGTTTTCAGTGGGTCAAAAGTCTCTTTTAAAATGTATAGAAGATTCCAGAAATTGATGGAATTACTTTTGGGAGCTTCCGATATGCCAATTGTCATAATTAGGAGCTAATTGGGAGGGCATTTTGTATTTTAATGGGGAGTGCACCTCTATTTAAGGGCCTACCCTCAGTGCCTCTTTGCACTTGATGCCATGGGGATATCAAATCAACTCAGCCAGAATTGTGTCCCTCTACAAGTCTTGTTATTCAATAGGAAACTTTTAAATTACCAGTTGTTCCAACACTCACCTGTGGCCACAAGTGTTGTGTATTGAGTGAAATTATAAGATTATTGTGGCTGAAATGAGTTCCTGCAGTCGGGTGGCTGGTCCGGGCTGCTACATTATGGAATACGCCATAGCTTATGTATTGTTCCATTTTCAATGCAGCTGCTGAGAGCCCAGGAGAGAGAGATAGATGGTTAACCCCATGAGTATAGACGGAACCCTCTGGTCCACCTGCCCTCTGATTCACCGTGCTACAGTGATTCACAGTCGCCTGGTTAAAGTGCTGCTACAGTATCGAACTCCCTGGGGCTTGTGTATCACCTCATTTTCGTTAAGAGCACAAAAGGAAGAGAGTTTATTGAATCCAAATACTTTTTTAATGTTCTATAATGTGTCAGCACTTTGGCTAAGGTCTGTTAAGGTTCGGGTGCAAAGACCATGGTTAGAGTTCATATAAGCGCTGCTGTTTATGCTCATGTTTAGTTTGTCTATTCTGGTCTTCAGAGACATTTCGGGGAACGTAATGAATTTCTGCTAAAAGACACAAAAATCTTAAGCACTGGTCATTTAAGTACAATCTGAAACAAAAATAAAATGTCTGATCGTCAGTGTGCGAACCGTTTTGTTTCTTTCTCTCTGTGTGATTCTTCACTTCTACCACACATAACTTATGTAGAAGGCATTCAAGGTAAAAAGCCTGCGTCCCATTAACAGCCTCAATCTTTTCATTGAACTCCAGGGTTATAAACTGTTCTCTTGTAATTAAGCACACTCACGATCAAGAGCTCACTTTGAAGGCAGCACTCCCAAGAACCAGCTCCTCAAAGTGCTGATGGTTTGGATTTTTCTGGAGTCGGCTGTACTGAGTGCACAGCCTGCCTCTCCAATCCCTTGGTCTTCATCACTGGAAAGAGACAGTCAGCATGTTCGGATTGAGATATATTTCACATGTGCTTGTTCAGTTACTATCGTTCTCCCTCCAGTGGCAGCGAAGGATGCGGAGATAGAAATCGTGACAGTGTCCGGCCCCTCGGTGCTCGTCCCCTCTGACGTGACAGCCATTGCCCTGGATTTTAAGGTCCTCCACCCAGTGGTGATCACCAGGTTGGGGGTGTTTCCCAGTGGGAGCCGGCCTGAGCTTCAGAGCAATGTGACAGTGAAGCTTCTACAGCTGGACCAGGAGGTAACGTAGCCTCGGCCAGTGATGTTATGTATCTACAGCTTTACTGTGGAGCAGTCTGGTGTGTTCGCTGTAGATGCAGGTAAATGTATTGTAGTTTTGTTTTTTGCAGGAGGCTGTGGTAACTGCTCGCTTCAGTGCCATCAGCACGGGGACCCTCATGAGTGGGATGTGGTACAAACCAGTGGAGCAGTTCATCTTGCCCAAGGTCTGTTTTCCACGTAGACGTCGTCATCATCAGGATTTATGAAACACAGAGGTCATGAGTCAAAGCCCCCCAGCCACCCCTCTCCTCTCCAAACATTTTTTAAATATTTAGATTTTTCACAGTTGTGTGTAGTTTTATTTTGTGTAAGTTTAATTTAAATGAAGGTTTCACTACAAGATACTTTATCAGAAAAACATTATAAACCCAAGACAACTAACTAAACTGTTAATATCAGTTCAAACATATTTTGAATCAGAAGTTCCCTCTACAATTACCGTTTTATTTCCAAGTAATAAATCAAAGATACTGAAACTGCTCTGCATCACTGTTTGAATAATGAGAAACATGCAGAACAATACAGTCTGTCCTTCTCATCAGGGTTTTGAGGGGACGCTGGTGTGGGAGAGTTTTGGTTCTGATGGACTGACCACAGTCAACTCCTCCTCTGTGCAGCTCAATGATGGAGGAGGCGTCCTCAAGATTTCTTCCGTACGTGTCCACATGCGCCTTCAAAGATGAATGTGTGGAAGATGTTCACTGTTGAAATGTTCAAGAGCAGAAAAAGTAAAAGTGAGAAAGTGTTCTGCTCTTCTTTGGAACTCCAGATTGCAGAGGGAATATTGCCTCATCGAAGTGCTCTTGGATTTCCCGGTTTGGCTGGAGGCTTCACGTTCACTATCTACGGTCGGTACATTTTTATGAAACAGTACAATCAAATATGTGGGCTTCCCAAATTACAAATAATAAAAACAAAACATTGTTCATTTCGCCAGGTGATGTTTTTTTTTTACCTCATGGACTTTGCATGGGTCAACTAGGACTGACAGGATTTCCCGTCTCTATATCATGTTGTTACCTCATGCATGTTTGAATTTGAGGTTATTTGAGTGTTTTTATGCCATTTTGGTGAAAACTAAATACATTTTCAATTTAGAATTACTAAGAGCATAATTAATGATCCTCTGTGACAATTGTATTATATAATATTTGCTAGTTGTTTCTGTACCATATCATTAATATACCTTCATTTATTCAAAATGAATGGTCCTTAAAGTGTTTTTTAATAGCCAGTAACTTCCAAATATTTTTTTCGGTCAGATGGAGACGGTCTGTCCGGGATCCTGCGGGGCCGTCCGGCGAGGATGGAGCACCACGCCTCCAGGCTGAGGCAGGAGGACGACGCCTTGCAGCAGGAGAGTCTCAGGCACGGCGACATGGTGTTCGTTGATGTTGTAGACACCTACAGGAACGTGCCCTCCAAACTGCTTCAGTTCTATAAATGGTATGCCAAGTGCTAATGACTCGATTCTCTAAAATTGCCTGGACCCTCTGAGGAAATCAGCAATCTGAAATGAAAGTGTGTCGTTGCCTCAAAATGTCTCATTGTTAGATTCCCTATTACAGTGAGAGAAAAAGTAGTTGCGAGTCATCGGGTAGTAAAATATCCAGAGTGGTCTTGAGCTTTGGTGAGTGTCTTATTTCTTTGCAAGATCTCTTTAATTAAGGTGAAAATTCCCGCTCTGGCAGGTCCGTGGGAAACGCAGACTTTAACCTGCTGCTGAAGACTGACGACGATTGTTACATCGATGTGGACTCAGTGTTATTGAAGATTGACCACAAGGGTCTCAGGCGCAGCAATTTCTGGTGGGGAAAGTAAGTACAAGTCTCCAATCCTGGTGACGGGTTTGCTCGCTTCTCTTACCAGCTTGACTTGTGAGTTCTACGAGCTAAACTTGAAATGAACGGGGTGTGTGGTCCACCAAAATCACAAATGGTCACGTGAACGTAATGTGGTGATAATGGATTTGCTGCGCTAACGCAGACCCTCCTGACCCAGTTTCAGGCAGAGCTGGGCAGTGGATCGCATTGGGAAGTGGCAGGAGCTTGAGTACGCTAGTCCAGCCTACCCAGCGTTTGCCTGCGGCTCAGGCTATGTGGTCTCCCGTGACCTCGTCCAGTGGCTGGCTAGTAATGCAGAAAAACTGAAGGCCTACCAGGTAGAGCACCAAGCACCAATCAACTGTGGATAAACACTGGCTGATAAACACACGTAAAGTGAGGAATTGAATGTGTTGTTACAGGGAGAAGATGTGAGCATGGGGATATGGATGGCAGCTGTTGGACCACAGAAATATCAGGTAAACTAAAAGATGCTAGAATGAACTTTAGATCTGGCAATTCCATTGAAGCACCGTACTAACAAATGATTCGGTTTTATTGACAAGATAAAGATATAAAGATACATTCCAAGCTGTCCAATGGTATGAGATGGTAGACACTTTCTCCTAAGTTGGCCCGGCTGCCTCTCCCAGCGATCCCACCGACTTATTTGGAAGTGTTGTGAACGTCGTGTGAATGGATGAAATCAACTTTACGTGTTTGTTTATGGAGAGAATCTGCACCATCACAGTTGGACAGCAATGTGGAATTCACTGGTTGCATCCTGGCAAAGGTGCACATTAACAGTTTAATCGGTGGTTTGTTAATTGCTAAATCACGGCGCGCATGTTAACACAGCCGCTTCTCTGCCCCCTCTGCTGTCCTCAGGACCCTGGCTGGCTCTGTGAAAAAGAGTGCTACCTGGACATGTTGTCGTCTCCCCAACACACTGCAGAGGAGCTGCTCATCCTCTGGGACAGGAAGATGGCCTGCGGGGACCCCTGTGGTTGTCCCGGGGGCAATTAAATCTGGCTCACTCTCACCATGTGGCATTGTGGGTAAAAAACACTGGGTGTCGTTTCAGTTCCCCAAACTGAGATGTTTTGTAGTTTGAGCAGTTCTTGTTATTATTAAGATATAAAATGTGCGAGACACTATGTTAGGAAAATTGTCTTTTGAGATTCCATCGCAGGCCTTTTAATATTAATAACAATTATCACGATATCCACACAAACCATTTCACGCTTCAGAATAAGTTGGAAAAACCATCTCATTTAGCTTTGGCTTGATATCATAAAGTCTTTGTATTTATTTATTCTGCAGAGTGAAAATGTAAGAAAGGGTCATCACCGCTCCAAAAACCTTGTGCTGTGTAATATTCAAAGTATCACACTGCTAACAGATGCAAACCGAAAATGGACATTTGTTGGTGTTTTAGAGATGATGCCTTTTACTTTGTTTTTATTTTTATAATTTAATGTGTTCAGCTTTACATCCTCCACCATTTGTAGATTTTTGAGAGCTGTCTCCATCACCAAGTTTGTACTGTAATTGTCATTGTGCAAAATAGTGCTGTGGCCTTACTCTACTTGTTAGGCGTCTTATGTATGTCGACACTTGTGATATCAGCAAAGATTTTAAATGGACAAATCAGTGTATTTGCAATTGCAACACAGATTTTTGGATCTGGACCGAGCAGTCCGAATGACTGAGTATGATAGACTGACTGGTGTAACTGTTTTATGAAACCCTCATCACAGGTATTAAAAAACAATTCAAAGAAATTCATGGATTCCTTTATTTTGGGGATGATGCATGCTGCAGAGGCCTCTTTGATTTAGAATCTTTTTTGTCTGTTAGTGCTGCAGTGTCGGTGTTGCACTGCCGGGGAAACAGCCAGCAAACCGACTTTGCTCAGTTACAGAAGTCCATCTCTCCAACTTGAAAGGAATATGAAACCACTTATCTCTAGTGGTGATTGTTTTCCTGAGACAGGGAGCTTAGACACCACTGGAATGTTGAGCAGGGAAACCTATGGATGGTTTTAGCACCAAATTGATCGGTGGCTCCGTATCGATCAATTAGACTGAACCTTTCCAGCCGTCAGCCTGCACGTACCCACTCTTTGAAAATGTTTACATGAACCAAATGTGTCAATAAGATTTGTTAATGGGCATTTTCTCAGCATATGGTCGCCGTGGCTACAGTGATTTGTTTGTTAATGGAAGGATGGATGTGTGATTGATGCTGAGACATTAGAATTACATTACCTTGCTGTTTTTGTTAGTAAATACTGAAAGATGATGCTGAATGTTTTACTAAATGTAGATTACACAAGTCATTTGTTTTATTTAGGCCTGCCAAAAATGTATTCCTGCAATGCACCTGACATTTAATCACGTTTCCCCCTGATTCATATTATCCTTTCGGCTCTTCTTTTCGTCAGCTGCATGATATCAAAGTCATATCCTCATCTGTTGCACTGTCCTCATGTTGCACCCCCCCCTCCCCCCCAGAAGAAACACTTCTGCTCCAGTGCTTCTTAAGGAGGTTGAAGTTATTTCATTTGTGTAAACTTGAATGAACACTGGGTGGATATCACGCACGGATACTTTATTAGCAATGTTCTCAGATTATCTGCGAGTGCCTCATCTATTCTAACCATGTTCCCTCTAATGACGTGGCGACTTGCATCGTGTTAGCGTACAAGTTGTAGTTATGCAGTATGATGCTATGAGTCATTTCAAGCTTGTAATTTCACTTTTTATCTCACGTTATTTCTTGCTATTGGACCTTTGGCATGAGCAAGAGTTGGACTGTGTAAAATAAGGTTGTGTAACTAGTCAACAGTACCTTTGTTCTCTGAGAAATCAATATTTGTGAACTTGAAGTTGCTCCCCAAGCTGAATGCTTCAGAGCTATATAACGAAAACATTATCACAACCCAACAGAGCTGAATAAAAAGATCATGTCTTACTGACCCAGAATATCCGATTCATCCATATGTTGGACAAAAATAGACTCCACGCATTTTGATTAGTCTCTGCCCTTAAGCATGTATGTAATCTTTTCAAAGACTACAATTCCCTGAGCTGCTGACTTATTTTCATTCTGTTAATATTTTCCTTGGAAGTGCAATCATCCGTTTAGCTTGTGACAAGCGCTGCTGGAGAAATTAGGGACCACCAGGGCAATCCAGTTAATTCGATTCATAAAATAATTTTCGTCTCGAGTTGCACCTCTTACCAGAACTCATCTAGCACTGCAGATTGAATACAAGAATGTTTTGACATTACACAGTTGATTCTTTTTGCCTTTACGCATAGTTTTTGGCATACAATGTCACTTGCCATGTTCCTAAGGCGCTACTGCGTAAATCTGATAGAAAATGCCTTGTGTAAAATATGCGCGCGACATGTGACATACAACTTAGATCAAACGAGTGTGTGTAATACCCGTATGACTCAGCTTATAACAGAGTGGAGACAAACAGAATATTATAGATGAATGTAAAACACACTCACTGGGTCAGACACCACCACTATTTACATCAGGCACAGCTGTCCCAGATCTTAGAAAGAGGAGCTTACAGTCTGCTGAGTGGCTTGCATCTGCATACTCATTCAAACAACTCCAGATTCCCTTTGCAGAGTGTTACACAGCTGTCAATCACCCTCCTCCTCTCCGGCACCCACCGCCACCCTCCTACTTTCCTGTGCGAGCTAAAATGATGAGGGAATCATTTATTCATGACACTCTGCATCCAAAATCAGTATTTCTGACGGATTGTGATTCACAGGAATGAGGAGATATTATTAGACACAACTATGCCCTAATGGGGCAACATCTTCATTCCCAATGTGAAGCCGCAGCTCTCTCATCTTCATAGAATCTGAAGTGTCTCAGTCTGGTTAGGTTGTTGCTGTCACCTTTTGCAAACATTTGCAGAGCACAGCAGGGAGATCTGAACTAGTGTACCTGTTGAAATATTGATCCATTAGACAGTACTTATAATTAAACGCATTTGGACAATGCAATTAAAATACTTGGAGTTTCCTGGCCCTTAGTGCAATAGAATGAGGTAATTAGCTCAGTGATTACTGAAGATTTACTCACAATCAAGCCGACTTGTCTCATCGTTCCGCGGACGGGTCTGATGGAAACACTGTTTCCTTTGGCGTCACACCACGTCTGGTAGGGCTGTCACAATTAATAGCAACGTTCACTGACATGCTCTGAGCGGTAATCAGTATACAATCCTTTTCAGCTCAACAGTTTCATGTAGAATAACGACAGGTGGAAACCAGTAAGTGCTTTGTTTTTCCTCTTAATCCCAAATAGGGCACGAGGGAGCCGAGACGTTTCTACACACAAGTGAGAGCTGGCAGAAATATGCATGAGAACATGTGTTGTTGTGGGAGTGACATGAATATTGTAAACCTAAAGTCTTTTATGAAGTGCATGCATCAAGTGCTATTAGAGTGTCAGTCACACCAGAGTCTGCATTTCTCTGACTGAAATTAAAACAATAATCGTCATATAGACAATTCCTTATGTTCATCTTTTTACAAACCCCCAAATTTACATTACACCACGTGACCTCTGCTATTTTTTTTAAATCATTACTTTATGAAGCTGCAGTATTTCAGTGTTGTTGAGATGAAGTAACTGAATCGGTGCTTTATTTGACATCTGTCATTGAGACCAGCATGGAATTTATATTAACTTGTAGTAGAGCTGCACAATTAATCGACATGTTATTGAAAATGCAAGAATGCTGTTGCTGCAAGCTTGCTTGGTTAAGACCATATCTTTGTTAAATGAAATGCAAATATTACCATTCCCACTAAAATCATACATCATATTGCAACATGAAAATAATCGTAATGTGATTTTCGCAGCTCGTCCAGCTCTTCTTTGTACACCAGTTTAATCTGTATTAGGAGCAGCAGGTTGTGTTGTTGTGCAACTGCAAATCTGCATCGATAAAAGTGCTTCTGGGCAAAACTTAGAAAATAAATAGATACTACAAATAGATTTGAGATGGGCTGGTGGTGTTCATTTCCACTACGTGCCAAGCAGCCTTCTAAAAATTGTTGTTGCCACAAGACTTTTTATGAAGTATTCTTTGGAGTGCTAGAGAGCAACACAAATGTGTACAGCACAGCCGTAATAAATAATCCAAAGCTTGCAGAGGATGAGGGAGACAGTGAGTGAGCCATGTCGCTCCTCATACAAAAGCTATTCTGTTCTGCCCTCAAACAGAACTCAGACACTGTGGGTGGAGAAAATCAATCTAGCCAACCTAGAGAGAAGAACTGAGAAGTGTGAGAGGCTTTGATTACTGTGATGGACTTAAGTCAGCTTTGTGAAAAGCCTCTTCATACGTCTGCTGTGCTGTTTATCAAATCAGAAATGCATTTGCATCTTGTCACACTTGTGGCTGCTTGAAAGAAAAAAAAAATGGCAAAAGGAACCGTTCCCCTGGATTTCTGACAAATTTGACATTTTGATGAATAGATGTATTTTCAGAGACGCCGCAATTCAATCCGAAAAGACGCATAATTAATTGAGCTCCAGTGAGTCAACAGAGCTGTCTGGGAGAGATAGCCTCTGTCCGCAGGGCTGCGTTTCTTCAGCAGCTGAAGAGAAACTCACAACAGTATTAAGACAAGAGGCGGATAATACAGGATTTAGATGAATTGTGCTCTGTCACATGGCAGGGAAATCTGTAGTAACTTGCATCAGCAGGCTCGTCTTGCAGGTTTCTCCAATTCGGCATGCAGTTGTTAACTGAGGCTTTCTCTGGAAAATAACACATGAACTGTGTATGAAACAAGAGATGTAAGATAAGTGTGGCACGGTCATAGTGGAATTGTGTTTTAAATGTGTGTGCAGGGTTACTGTGTTACATTTAATACTTGGAGACAGGTTATCGCTGAAGTTTTTTTTTCTTTCTTTATTTAATATATGTAGATAATATTCCTGTAGCAGAGTATCTACATACAAATATAACTGAATCCTTTTAATAAAATAGAAAGTGAAAAACAAGTGTTGAATCTGAACCAGATGGAAATACGAGGAACAAACAGAATTCATATCCAGCAAAGCATAAACAGCACAAGCACTACTTTGCATATCATGATAGCATGTTACATTATAAGGAGACAATTTGGTTACAGAGGTTTTTTTCTGCAGGATTGGCACTCTGGTGGCTTAACGAATAAGGACCCCCCCATCCTATATCATAAACTTCATAATCCACATTCTTATTTCAAACAGGATCGCCAGTAAAAACAATCAGCATTCATTCAATCTGACACATGCAATTCCCGCTTGATGGTGAACATGAATATAGTTGCACATCAACAGAAAGGCTTCTTGTTATTTTCCAAAAAGCACCCTCAGACCCATTCAAACTTTTGTTTTAATTCATTTCTTCCACCTGGATATAAACACTGGTGATGTCATGTGATAAGCAACACTTAAAGGAGGCTGTCAAGCACACGAGGGTCAATGGCAACATTTCGGGAGGCTTTGCTCCTGACTGCAGTCGAAGCTGCCCGTCAGCGTAGTGTCGAAGTTCATTGACTAATTATTATTTTGCAGGAATGTATGCGTGTGCATCAAGGTGTTCGCAGAGCATCACTGGTAGTGGAGTGTAGCAGTGACAGGTGGACGAGGTCAGTGGCTCTGGCTGAAGTGCGCCCCAGTACTGGTCTCTGCTGTAGCTTCAGCCTCTTGATGCATTTTGCTGAGGTGTTTGACCAGGCTCTCAAGCTGAGGGTTTCCCCCTAACTCAGTGATTAGTCGGTAGGCCTCCACCTCCAGGTCCTGCAGTGTCTGACGGGTATAAGCAAACGATCCCACCTTCTCCAGGTAGTCCACACAGTATCGTTTGATGTCCATGTTCTCTGTGCGCTGTCTGAGGATGTTCTGCACCTGGGTGCTTTCTGGTCGCGACCAAATTGCATGAATGGTGAGGAAAGAGAACTTGCCTTCAGTCAGGTCCTCACAGAAGCTCTTATTCTCGCTGTATTCACGAGAACTCAGATTGGCATAGTCGTCGCGGATCTGGAAGAAGAGGCCCAGTGTGTCCAGGAGGGGTTTCAGGTCCCGTTTCCAATCGGAGAACAGCTGCATCAGGCCCACCGCTAGGCCAAAGAGCCCTCCGGTTTTCTGCAGCACCATGTTGCGGTACTCCTGCTCTGTGGGACAGGTGTAAGTATCCCTCCAGTGAATGTCCAGGCCCTGGCCACGGTGCAGCTCCAGAAGCTGTCGGGAAAACACACGGACAGCCTCAGGGTGCTCCAGCATCAACACCTTCTCCAAACCCAAAAAGTAGACGTAGTTGGCAGAGTTGATAACAGAGGGAATGCCGTAGATGCTGTGAGCCACAGGGAAGCCTCGCCGCAGCTTGGAGCTGTCCTCGATGTCATCTATGAGCAAGCTGGCATTGTGCAGCATCTCAGTCACTTCAATTATCACCTGAACACAATACAAACAAATCTCATCGTTACTCTGTATGCAGTGTTGTATTATGACACTTTACCATTCCTCAGAGTTTCCATGTTATAGACACAGTACCAATTTTCAGGTAGTGTTACAATTATAACAAAGCCGTAAACTTCCTTACTCTTCTCTGGAACTTGTAACAGGTTAAAACATACTCTCAAGCTCTGTGTAAAACATGCACTACAATATATAAACAGCAGAGGGTGCCAAGTCTACACTGTCGTCTGAACTGCTCTCCAAGGGAGAATCATCATCGGTATCTTCATCCCTAGACAAAGAGGCTATTGCCAGCCGGACTGCGAGCACACACACACACATACACACACAAACACACACATATCTGACAAGACTGCAGTCAATTGTCAGCTCTGAATCTCAGCTGTCCAACAGAGAGCATGTAGGGAAATCTCTAGATGAGTACAGAGGTGAATTAAAGGTGACACTGCAGGGCTGAGCCGCCTGTCACCTCCGCTAGGGAGTGAGGAGGGATGGCCATGACAGATGTACGTGAGTGAGTGAGTGAGTGAGTGAGTGAGTGAGTGAGTGAGTGAGTGAGTGAGTGAGTGAGTGAGTGAGTGAGTGAGTGAGTGGCAAGGAAAGGACACTGTTAAACATACTTTTCCTGCTGAACGAAGATGTATACGAATGTAAAATAATATGCATTTGCATGTGCTCTATTAATCAGGAAAAGCCGAAAATCAAAGAGCTTTGGTCCTAACTCCACGTACGACACAAAACAGCCAAGGGAACCATCAGGTGTCTGCTGTCCTATGTTGGCTGTGCAGCCTGCTGCAGTGCTCTGCTGACTTAAAGGACAAGTGGTGCGGCCTGGAAATGAAAGCTGTTTGTATGGGGCCAAGGAGCACAAAGAGAGGCTCAGTGGGTCAGGCAGAGGGCCAAGGATGGGCCAGTTGAGCAGTCGATCCGCCAAACACAACCTTTCCCTTGGCTGGGTCCCGACAGTCATTCACCCTGCAACCTTAGTGAGCCACTTACGAGAGAGGAGGGTTGCGGGTAAGGCTACAATGACTGCACACATGAATGACAACATTGAATATAAATATCCAGAAAGTTTCCAGGATTCCAAAAATGCCTGCAGACTGCGGTAGAAAACAATCTCCACACTTGTGTTGCGATGTATCAACATTAAGGTCTGATTAGATTAATCAAGCATGTGCGACTCGTGGGCAGCATGACGACGGATGTACCAACAAGAATAAACTAACTTTCATCACACTTAACAACATTGTTGAATTCCTCTGTCCTCATCTCATATAGTATGGTATCCTCACCACTTGGATAGTAACAGATTATTACACACCATCGTCCTGTAATTACCGCTTGTGGCAGCAGAAGGTGCTGTTACCACTGCAAAAGCAAAACTAAAATTTTGTTGCATTAAATTCATTCATAAAAAACAGTCCCATGTAACAATAGTAGATTTAAGCACAAAACATTTGTCTTTTACATTCCTTGAGACTTCAGTGTCTCAAGGAATGTAGCCAGTCACACTGTCCCTGTATAATGCTTCTGTTTCTGTTTCAGGGCCTTAACTATCTCTGAAACAGACAGGTAGGTTATGTGCAGGCTTCACGAGGAAGTACGGGGTTAACATCGCTAAACAACATGATCCCACATCACGTCTACTGGCAAAAATGCCGTCTCATTCATGTAGAATAACTTACTGCAAATATAATACTAATCTACAGACCTACAGTACCAACTGACCGATAAATCCTAAATAATATGCTTTTATGAACTAACATTAACACTCAGGAATTCAAAGTCTAATTTAAAGTTTAAAGAAACTGCAGTGTGTTTAATGAGCCTGATTATCCAAACTGATTAAAAAGACAAGATGTGTAAGGATCTGGGTGGTTAACCACGTCAGCTTAACAGTTTCCTTGTGAAGATACTGCACTGTGTTCGGTGAACCGGCCCTAACTGCAATACAATCTGATGGTGCCACCGTGTCTCATCTGCTACATGCGATGACAACCCTCTAAACACACCGCACTGTCCAGCATTCATGAGTTGCCACACTTTCTGTTTCATAGGCTGCTATATTCACGTGTCACTTGTGCATTCATCACATTCATTCCTACAAGAAGCTTCAAGCCTGAGGCAGCAGACATTCTCATGAATGACACATGTTTTCTAAGTTAAAGGACAGAAGATACTATGTAAAAGATAATAGTGTCAGAAAGAACAGCAGCAAGCCAGTCAGCTAAAGGTCAAAAGGGAACTCAGGTGTGTAGGGGAAACCCCCAAACCTCCACAACCTCTGCTGTACTACACAGAAGAGAAGCAGATATGGGCTCATAAAAAAATGAATGAGACCGTGTGCCACTGTCACTGCCTCCGTCTATCTCAAGGCACAGTTGTTTCCATAACGGCGACTTCTTGGCAGCAATATGCTAATGATGACGAGGACATTCTGCATGATGGGTTCATCGGGAGTTTACAGAGCTGCTACACACACTTGACAATGTATGTGAGCTACATTTAAACTTTAACCGTGTACGTTTCATACACGGTGCCCCAACATGGACATTTGCTCTTAATTGGAATTACAAGGTGAAACAGACAAAAGGTTGTTTTGATTTAAATCTGCATATGAATGAATGTAAGCCGTGTGAACCTTGTGAAAACTGATCAAATGAGCCTAGCCTCAAGAAGGACACATGCTCCTGAGTTGCACATGCCAGCCTTTCAGTCAAGAATTGGGGCAGCATGTGATTAAGGAAATGATAAAAAATGCCACTTTGAATTATTAATTTATTAATTTTTGAAGCAAGTAATAGTAGTCATCAATATATATATATATCTCTTCCGGAGTGTGAGATGGTTCTGTAACGTTTAATAATTCCTCAGAAGAGACTGACAATTATATTCCACTATCACGCAAAAGCAGTCAACACAATGGGGGAGCACTTTAATCTCACACTGGAAGAGGGCCACAGGGGACGGTGTGCACAGAGAACAGTGTGAACCCTCTCCGAACTAGAACTCCTCTATTTGGGGAGGGTTTATTAAAGATTCAGGACAAAGGCAGACCTGTAGAAGGGAAAATCTGACGAGGTCTGACAGGCACAACACTTGGCATTCTGCACTATGAAAGGCAGTTAGATGAGAAAACACACACACAACTCAGTATCATCACCACTGGACACATGACCAGTATTCAATTACTACACCGCTAATGCCGTCAGCGTGCTGAATAAAACCAATAAATCCTAAAAAGCTAATTTTAAATTAATCTGCCTGAAGAAAATCAGGGTACATCCAAGAAAACTGTTACAGCGCTGCCATAGGCAAGTGGAGGCTTATGTGGGCATGAGAAGTGTCCTGTGATGTGAAGCATGCTAATCGAACGCTCGTAGAGGTAATCACAATACCAAGAGAAGAATATATATCCATGTATATTTAGGTTTGTCTTAAATACACAAACAGTAAAATGCTGCCAACTGTCTCAATCTCACAATATTCACTGCACCACCTGGAAGATAATAAAACAAGAACCAACCATAATCTATCCATTATTATTCACAACGCAAAAGACCAAAACTGATTTATCTCTACTGTTTGGCTTCGTATCCAGACACGTACATGCCTGATGAGTTCACACACTCAATATTTAGAAAACAATAGTGATGATAATGTCTTTCTTTCATTTTCAATAAATCTTTGAGTCTGTTAAGTCACAA
>CAAKHC010003316.1:0-12426 GCA_901007825.1 Macroramphosus scolopax | reverse complement strand
CCAAAAAAAAAAAAATAAAAAAAAATATAGCTAACCCTAACCCTTAATTACCAAGAAGGCTGCTGTCATTATAACCATCATTTCTAACTGTAGGAAACGTAAGTTTATTTGAAAGGTTTTTCTTGAACAGCAATCTTAAGAACACAACTTCAGTATAATTTCCCCCACATTAAATTACATCTCAATAATTCACGTAGAATTGTAATCATTCAATATGATCAAAAATATATTTGAGTGGATGTTCATTTACAATGATGCCTAGATTACATTAGAAATTGATTGGTTATCAGCTTTTTAATGCTCCAAACTATTATCATTCGTGACATCAAGTCTAGCATTGGTAGTTTGTGTGTTTAGTATTGAGTCTTTGTGTGTCAAGGAGCTACATCTCATGTTTTTAAGATGAGTACTGAGATTTATAGAACAGCAGGAACTCCACTCCCTTTAACAAATGTTTCCTTCTGTTTCTTTGTCCTTGCCTCACAGGTGTGGGCTGTTGAACTGCTTTATGTCTGTCCGGGTGGCTAGTCTGGAATGGGCCAAAACTCCCAAAGACTAGAACACACCTCTTTTTAACTTGAGCTACGCCGTCCAGAGTCAAGGAGACTTACAGATAGGTAACAGAGAGCTCTTATGTAATGCTTTAGTTAGACAAGGCAGTAAGTGAAGTTGAATTCTGTTCATCTCTGATGGTAGACCAGTTTCTTTTATACATATTTTAGGCCTTCATAAAGTGTGTGCTATTTTGCTGTGTTATCTTTTTAGAGACAACATGTTTTGGAAATTTGACCTTCACACCACGTCTCACATCGACACACTGCTAGAGAAGGAGGATGTGACGTTGACAGAGGTAATGGATGAGGATGACGTCCTGCAAGAGTGCAAGGCCCAGAACCACAAACTGGTTGACTTCCTTTTAAGACCACAGTGCATGGAGGACCTGGTCAGCTTCATCACACAAGAACCCAGTACAGATGTTGAGGAGAAGGTTAAATACAAGTAAGAGAAAACGCAAGGCATGCAGTAAAGGGGATGAAAAGGAAGAACTTGGTTTTTCAAGTGCAAATGTGTATTTGATGGAAAAAACATTGGTTATTGTCATTCAATTATATGTATTTGCTGTCAAGCGTCCTTGAACCATGTTACAGTGGAGAGATCTTATGTCGCCTGACATACAGTACCAGTCCAAGGTGAGAAGACAACTTCTCATTCAATGTTTTTCTTTAGTTTTATTAACTTAAATTGTAGATTAATATTGAAGACATCAAAACTATTTTCTAACATGAAATTATGTACGATAAAACACAACAGAGTATATTTCATATTTTAGATTCTTCAAATTAGCCACATCTTGCTTTGATGAAAGCTTTGCACACTCTTGGCATCTCTCAATTAGCTTCATTGAATGATTTTCAATGAACAACTATGCCTTGTCAAGCGATATTTCTTCTCTCTTATTGTTTTGAAGGAGTTAAGTCATCTGACGCAGCATTCCATCACTGTCCTTCTTGTCAAATAGCCCTTACATAGCCTGGAGGTCATTTTCCTGTTGAAAAACAAATGATGGTTCCACTATGTTCAACCAGTTGGGATATCTTGTTGTTGCAGAATCCTGTGGTAGCCATGCTGGTTACGTGTGCCTTGAATTTATATTAATTTACCAACAGTATCACTAGCAAAGCATCCAAACACCATCACACCTTTGTACCAACCCTTCCTCTGCACAATTGATGTTATGAAACACATTAAGATGGCAAGAAATAACTCTTCACAATGAACACCTTAATTGAAAACCATTCCAGGCAAGAACCTCATGTTCAAAACTGTCATCAAAGCAAAAGGTGGATACTTTGAAGAATCTAAAATCTAAAACGATATTCTTTTTTGTTTACTACATAGTTTAACGTGTGTTCCTTCATAGTTTTGATGTCTTCAATATTAATGTACAAGTTAGAAGGTAATAAAAATAAAGAAACAACTGAATGACAAGCTGCGTTTCAAACTTTTGATCGATTCTGTAAGAGCTTTTACTAACAGTGAAGGCTAAGTTTTTAATTAGAAAGCTGATTTATCCAGGCGTAGCTGCAGTAGGCATAAACAACCACCAGGCAGTACATGTGAGCAGTCAAGATACAGCATCTATCTGCCTGTTAAGACGTGAAATATTAACCCACCAATAATTTCTGTTTCTGGATCACTGCACTCAACATGCTACAGTGCAGTGTCTCGTGTTGAATAAATATATGGTAGTACAGTAGTAACTACTCCATTTTCCTTATGCCAGTTTTTTTTTGATGAGAAAGAGAAGAAGGTATTGCTAAAGTTGATGCGGTAAGTTATCACTCTTAACCTCTTAAGCACGGGGCCTATTTTTCAGGCCTCCAGCCCAAAATGACATGCCCGAAATGAATGAGTATGTCTCCACAACTACAAGTGGTATATGAGTTGGCTGCAGAAGTGTCAGAATCAATATAGATGTTACTGTGTCAGAGTGAATTCAGATAGAACATAGTAAAAAAAAAAAATGCAAATTCTAGTTTCGCCTAAAAAAAATTACTATAGGTATTCAAGAAAATAGTAAATATCAAATATCTATCAAAATGTAAAGAAGTCACTGTATCTGTGATCTTCGCTCGACTGCGGCGCACTAGCTCCCAGTCAGTCACAATAAATTATGCAAGGCGATATCTTGGGAACCCATTGGTCAATTTGGGTGATTGACACCTCTATTGAACCGTCGGAGCCAATAGAATCAAGTGGCAGTCCCCAAAATCCATGTCAACAAAACCATTTGCCAATTACAATGAGGCAAATGCATTGTATTTCAAAGCGGACTCCCTTGCCACCTCCACACTAGGGTTACGGTGTGGCTATGTGAATAAACAGACTGTCGTGAAGCATTTCAAAGTGATACAGTGACATCGGATTAGTCATCAGCAGCGGTGTTATGCCTTCGAACGCAATGTTTGATCACAAACAGTAAAGGTAAGACGTAATTTAGGGCAGTGGTCTTCAACCGGGGGTCCGCGACCCCTAGGGGGTCCGCGGAGGTACTGCTGGGGGTCCGCCAACTTAAAAATAAAATAAAGGCAATTTTAACCAAAATAATATGTGAGTTTAATTTTTTCTAATTATTATTATTTAATTGAGATGATTAAGAACATGTCATTAACATGCAATAATAATATACTTTTGACGAAATCTATTTAGTCTACAATCATGAATGATGATGCAATCTAACGTGACTAACATCAACTTTGGCTCGGAAAAAACGAACTAGCGAGCTATCGTAGGCTAGTTGCTGTTGTTGGCTAAAGACACTGACGGTCGTTTTCAGAAAAGAAGAGAAATTGTTGCGAAATTGACTTAAAAGTAGGCTATTTCATATTTAACGCTTGTTAGACCTGATGGATAAATTTGTGACAAGAACGAAGCCTCAATAGAAAATATTGCCCCAATGCCAACTAATAATAAAAGGTAGTAGTAATAATAATAATAATAATGATATGCATTATGGTTTTATCAACCATAAACACATATAGGCTAATAACCCAGTCAGAAATTGGTTAATACAGTGAAATAAGCTGAATAAAATACATTTAAAAGTTATTATAAGTCAGGCTTATATTTAAAAAAAAAGGGGGGGGGGGAATTTGAAGTGGGGGTCCCTGCTCTGTTTTTCTCTCATCCAAGGGGTCCCTGGGCTAAAAAGGTTGAAGACCCCTGATTTAGGGTTAAGGGCTGTAGAAAGTCAAGTTTTTTGTTGCACTTCTTCGGTAGCTTGTTCAGTGAGTTTTGGTCGTATAGAGATAAGACTAATACTGTTGGAATCTGTGGCAGCTAAATGTCTAGCTCCACCAATGTGCGAATGCACCGTTAGCATGTTTTTGTTAAGTACTCATTTAGTTGCTCGGTGTTGGAATTGTGTTTCGTTGAGGTAAAAATGGTTATGTTCTCTTAGCTGAGTTTCTTCCCGTTGTGGGTATGCCGCATGAATATGTTGCTACATGTTAACATGCCCTGGGATGATGTTTCTTGCAAGGGGGTTTACTGCCCCCAGTACTGGGGGTGATTGGGCTTAATAGGTTAAGGAAAGCAGGAAATGTTAAGTGCCAGTGTTCATGTTCACTACTAAACCTAGCTAGTGTTAGCTGCCCTGACAAACGCCAAACCAGCACATTTTGGACAACGTTACCCCTCATTTAGGCTATGGGTTCATATGTTTTTTCTATGAAACCACATTTTCTTGTGTTGGTTGTCAGCCCTTTTCTCTGCTGCATAGCTAACGCAGCCTTATCTAACCAACAAGTCTGCTCGACTGGAAACTAACTCTTCCACCACTGTCCCAGTCCTGATTGTAACCATATGGATGGATGGATGGCTCTTAAATGTTGATATTTTTACACGTTGAACGGCTGATGAACTTGAACCTAATCGCATTTGCATTACAGAGGTTTTGAGGCACTATGAACATAGCTTGATGGATTGCAGCATATACAGATATGTACACAGGTGTGCAACATTACTTAATTACTCCATTGAATTAATTCTGTAACCCTAATGTTAGATGCCATTTCAATTAATGAATCCTCCAAAACTGTGTTGATCAATAATAAAGTTACCCATCACTAGCTTTAACAACTGCTGTGTCCGACAGCTATTTTAGTGTGTTGTCTAGCAGTAGCTGTTGCCTTACATGATGTCAGCCCTCATACTCATTATCTCATTCATAGTCACTTAGGTAACGATATTGGTGTCAGAAGTCTCCTCAATCTTGTCTTCATCATCACTGTGTTTATATTGTGACTCAGCACTGATGGGGGAAATTTTTTAACTTAAGAGCAAATTCTGCTTGTATGGCTAACCTGTCTGTAACTAGCTGGCAAAACCGCATGGCATTATGAAACAAGCTTCACTAATGCGAAGCAAGGGACGATTTACGTAATTGAATAACAGCTTATTATACTTGGCTCAACAACAACACTCTTTTGTAACAGGCTCACCATGTCTAAAGGTATCCATATTTTACTGAACCAAGAAAAAAAGGTTCTTTCTCATCGTCCTCCCCACTGACAATTTGTGTACCAAATCATTCAATGAAATACAAAAATGAAGGTCATTTACAGCCTTTATAAGATATAAATCACATTTGAGTTAGGATTAATGAAATACACAGATCAAAAATATAAATTAGATCTCTTAACATTTTATGTACTTTTGGTTAAAAAAAATGTTGATTAACAATGCAGGTGCATAAAACTCTTAAACCAAAAATTGCCCTCCGTAATACCAACATCTGTAAACAAGTTTCTTTTTCAGTATTATGCGTAACCACCATCTGCATTTCACAATAAAGTGCATGGCATTATTATTCAATGAATGACTTTATTGATTGAGGCTTCTGGAATCTATTCCTATTGTCACTAGAGCTGTGCAGAGTTCATGGATATTCCCATGGACAGGAACAGACTGATGTACCCGATGGTCCAGATGGTAATTCAGTAATCCAGTTCACAATCACTCGGGTTGTATTGAACTATCTGGAGACATGATGTTCACTTCATCAGCTGTAGGAGTATCTTGTCGCAGGCGAACTTGCTGATGCATGCAGCAGATGAATGTGTTGTGACATGTCCTCACACTGTTGTGCCAAACTGCTGGAAACAACACTGGACAGTAGTCGGGTCAGAACCTTTGCAGGATAATGGACCCGCAAGCCAGCTGCTGTCAGGCAGCTGCAAACTAACTGCAGAGTGTCTTCAATTAGATAAATCATTCTTTCAGCCATTGCACTTCATTAGCTCGTTAAGTAAACTGGTGTTAAAATCACAGATGCAGCAGATGAATCTTCCCATCCTGAAGCGGCGTTTTAACACATCCTCTGCAGGCATGTGGTTGATTGCCTTTGGTGCCACACTGTGTAAACCATCATCTTAGGCAGCCTAATGTTGAAAAATGTACATTTACAGCTACAGCAATTTTGCTAAATTCACATACCAGCTTCCAACATGACGTTTGCCATCCTCATGTTAACTTGTGACATGTTGCATTGTAATTTGTGACAAATCTGAAGGATTTCAGATGAATTTCATTGACCCCTTAAGGCAGGGTTGTCACTCATTTTAGTTCAGGGGCCACATACAGCCTAATGAGATGTCAAGTGGGCTGGACCAGTATAATCATAGCATAATTACCTTTTTAAATAACAATAATTCTATGTTTTTCTCTGTTTTCATGCAAAGAAGTACAAGTACATTAGGGAAATCTTCATATTTAATGAAATATCCTTTTACAAAACACATCAGCAACAACCTCAGATTTCTTAAGACAAACGTGCAATTTGCTTCTGATTATCATTTACATGTGTGCATGACAACTGGTCACAGTGTTTGTACAAATACATAAACACAGTCACAGATATTTGGAACTGAAAAACATAGTATTGCACTTTAACATTTATGGCATTGAACAATAGGATTCCACCAAACCAAACTCTTTTGTAGTGAAGCTGTTGGCTGACATTACATTGCACATTTTTAACTATTTCTGCAGCAAGGATTCATTTTCACAGAACTGTATTCTTTCAGTGCAATCATTTTAAAGGAGTTAATCATGTCTAGATTTGACTTTGTGTTTCAACTGAAAATTGCAATGTGAATGCAGTTTGTTGAATGAAAACTGCTGAATTAAAGGAAGCCAAGAAATTCAAAAAGTTGAGATGGATGAAGACGGCAGGAAGAAACATAAAGAAATGCTTAAATAGCGTAACATTTAGATATTTAAATGTTTTATGTAGAGGACAGTATGTGAAAGAAGAGGAAAAATCAAGTTAATGAACATTATTGATGAAGCCATGGCTAAAACAGCTGATTAACAGCATTTGGATTTTTCTTGCATACATTATGTTGAAATAAATATGTTTCTGATCGGCAAAAAAAAATGAAAATAACGTAATTGCCCCCCCCCGAATAACTGTCTAGCTGCCTCGTTAAGTGTTATAACGCAAGATCTGTAATAACTGAATCATGAGAGATGTGGCAGCATTCACATTAATTAGGTAGCTGGCTTTTACTGCTGCTTCACAGACCTCTCGGCTCCGGGTGAAAACGGACTGCTGTTTACTCAACACTCGATATCCACTTTTCTCCTTTTTGACAAAGACATTTTGGCTTATGAGGCGAGGAGATCAGGTAGACTAGTTGCCGCTTCTACTACTTCTTCTGATTAAAATAGTGCGCCCCTGGCGGATAATTTAGGAATAGAATTTTATTCAAAATTTCTAGTTTGTGTTTTATACTATACTATACTAGTTTTATTCATTTTTCACTTTCAAAATTCATCCTGCGGGCCAGAATGAACCCCCAGTGGGCCGGACCTCTGACACCCCTGCACTAGAGGGTTATGGTCTGAGTGCCTTTTCAATGGCTTGTCTATTGATGCACTGCAACTGTATTTATTATTAATACAATCATTTTTTTCAATTGTTTGTTGGACAGAACGGAGTTTCTTCTTTTCTCACTCCTTGCAGCATTGCAGAGAGACACAGTCAGCCATGCTGAGAGAGCAGGCGGTGTCAGATTTCACAACAATGCGAAGAGTTCACGCAAAAGGCAGGCAGCTAGAGGGACAAAACAATTAAGCAGAAGGCGGAGGATTTAGTGTCTGAGAAGGCAAAAACGCTTATCTGGCAATATACTGGATTTAGGGCCAATTAAGACATGGTACCCGAAAATGTCAAGAGTCAATCTGTAAACCAGGTGAGAATACTAACAACACTGATATCTATATGTTGCACGTTTGTGGGAATTACTAAATGTGGAATAGTGGAATATCAAAACCGATGTTCACGGCAGAGGGTAAGAGTCAGGGACTGTCACAGCATTCACCTTACGAAAATTTGTTGTAAACCACTCAGTTTGGCAACCGGGCACCTTATTGTGCAGAGTGATAAGACAACACTTGCCATCTCATTACCATTACGTATGTTTGGATTCTGTCAATATTAAAGCGCAGTTGTTTGGACCTATAGACTTTTAAGGAGGATTGGAATTTTTCCAGACTTCCCTCTGGCATGATTTGTTTTTAACATTAACATAACACACAGATTTTTTGCCAGTCTTAAGTGCCCTGGACCCAGTCAGCATCGCTGAGACAGTCAAAAATGTTGTATGGGCTGGAAAAATCTGACTGAGTTGAGTTGAGGATAGACCGCAGCACCCAAACTTTGTCATCCACCTGGAAATGTGGCATGACAGCAGAGCAGTTGTAATTGCGCTTCATCTCCATGTGTCAGGTAGATAGAGACTGCTTTGCTGGGGAATTAGCATGAGGCAAAGCCTCATGGAACTGACTATCAGTTGCAGACGACAAGAACTTGTCTTGCAGGGAGTGGACCAAAAGGCGTATGACCAAACTCAAGCTCTGTCATGGTTTTCAGGAAGTTGCGGATGGTAGCCTCTGTACAGCGCTCCCTGGTACTCTTTCTGATTTTGTTAGTACAGATTTCAGCACTCCTTGTTTGATCACATACAGCAGAGAAGACTTATAAACATCAGACAAGGCCCCTGGTCTAACTTTTCTGTCTTTTTATTAAACCGGAACATTTTACCGAGGTGTTAGTTTTCCAGCATGTAGCATGGGCCGTGGAGAAGACGCAGACAAGGAAAGCGCAGTTTAAACTGAGACAAAAGGGATTTTGAACTGTGCTCCCATCAAACCTAGCTTGTTGAGCACATCCTGGACACTTCCCTACATCTCCGGGAATTTCAACTCCGCATAGTGGACTGTGTAACGGAGTATTTTCAGGAAAACCAGGGGAAGCAGAATCTCTTTCTATATTATCGATGTTTTTTGTGCAGATATCACCGTTTAAAAGACCGTTTTTGGTCCCTCTTCAGGCCAATGTTAGTGAGGGTTTTACAATACCTCACCCAGCAGATCCTGGAGCACAAACAGCCAGATTCCCTGCTTAATGTTCTTTAGGACAATGCCTGCAGGACACAAACACTGTTGAGAACCGCCAACTGTCTGATGACCTGAATGCCTTCTACTACAGGTTAGATAAGCCAGTGTTCACACCCCTCAACCGCTGACACATCAAACAACGAACTGCCTCTTCTTGCACCCACTCACTATTCCCCATTGACGCCCTACCTGCACTCAGGATCTGTGAAGAGGATGTGTGGATCTTCAACAAATCACTGAAGCTATTTGAAGTCCTCTCCTGCTTTAAGTGCTCCATAATCATCCTAGTCTCTAAGAGACCCATTACAGAATACTGTATGCCAAAGCAACAAGACATGAAAACGGTTTCATCCCATAGATCATCAGACTAACAATCTGGTGTTAGCTGCATCAACTTTTGAATGATTGTAATAGAAATATAATTGTGATAATCGTTTGTGTGAGTGAATTTCTTCTATAATCTTAATTTGGCTAACGCCTGGCTAATTTAAGGCTGTGTCAAGAACCCTGTATCAAAAAAATCCACTGACTACCCATTCATCATTCATTTCATTTGTGTTATTTCTATTGTCCCGTGAATATTTATTTCATTTGCACTATTTGTATTGTTTACAACTGAGTATAGATATTTTATCTGTTATTAATTGGTGATTTTATGTACACATATATTCACCTACCTTCCTACATACAATGTACATAATAGCCTTGTCTACTATAAGCACTATTTTTCAAATCCCTTTCTCGTACATTGAGGTCAACATTAAAACCGGGGTCAAATTATTTGTATGTGCAGACCTACATGGCTGATAAAAGCTGATTCTGATGAAGTCTAATTCCGGGCTTTTTTTTATTTTTGCCTGTAGGCTTCAGGGACCATCATTATCTAAGCAGCTCTATATTGTATAAACCCCTAAACCTAATGCCCAGCCCCTTTACTTTTAGATTTTGCATTTTTTTTTTTCAACTATATATTAAGTATGTATAAGCCTCCAGGGTATCGGTTAACCTAATTTGATGTAGAACTGAATATAAACAAGTATCATGTATTGCATCCAAAGCTAATCCAATACATCAAATGTCCCTTTACATTAGAAGTCAGGCACAAATATGTTTACATTGACACTTAACCTTAGAACACTAATGAGGAAAAAGAAAAATCACGTGACCACAATCGCGCGGTGAAAATCACCTGACCTTAGGGTTATAGGGTTAAGAAGGTTGTAAAAGTATGAAGTATTTTGCTCTTTCACAGTATCATAAACGTATTGGAAAAGCTTTTGTTATATTTCCAGATATCCCAACATATCATGCGAGCTGCTAACATCAGATGTCAGCCAAATCAACGATAGACTGGGTGAAGATGAAAAACTGCTGATGAAGCTGTATGGCTTCCTCCAGAATGAGCCACCTCTTAACCCACTTCTGGCCAGCTTCTTCTCCAAAGTCCTGTCTATTCTGATAGGACGCAAGCCTGAACAGGTAAGCCTATGATAAGGCAGTGTTGTATCTGAGAACAGGATGCTGTAACAGGGATTTTCAGCTATGATAGTAAGTAATCAGTAGTAATCGGGTCATGGGCACTGAATGATTCTACTGTAACAATATGTTTTACCTAGATAACTGCAGTGTCTCCTCTCCACTGATGTCTAAGGCCATCATTGTCTGTTTCTCTGTGTGAACAGATAGTGGAGTTTCTGAGGAAGAGGGAGGACTTCGTAGACTTGATGATTAAACACATTGGGACATCTGCAATCATGGACCTTCTGCTCAGAATGCTCACCTGTATCGAACCACAACAGTTACGACAGGACGTTCTTGGTGTAAGTAGAAGGACAACACTTTCTCATCTAGGTTAAAGCATGTACTCCCCCATCTGTTTACCTCTCAAGCTATTTAAACAAGCCCATCGAATAGTAAAGTACCAGCCATCATTTGTATTCGTATGAGATACAGCAGTCTGTCAATTAGATGGTCTGTGTGTCACGGGAGAAGTGAAACCATCTGTTAAAGCATGACTTCTGAATTTTTCCACCTGGGCCTAATTCCCCCATTTTGCGGTGTCTCTTTGAATAATCAGAAGTATTTTTTTTTCAATTGGTCCATTATTGATAGAGTAGGCTATGCCCGGAGGTCGCTCGAGCCATTACTAGCCAATTGCTCGACACAGTGTACGTGAAGGAGTGTTTTCATCCATGTGTAACTCAATTTCAACATGTATCTGTCCTCCAGCCCTGACACCTTTCCTCTGTCTACTTTTAGTGGCTGAATGAGGAGAAGGTAATTCAGAGATTGGTGGACATGGTACAACCTTCTCAAGATGAGGATGTAAGTTTCACACACTTGCTTCATCAATTGATTATAAAGATACGTTAAGATAAATTGTACCTGATGTTTTTAATCTACTTCTGAATCTGCAGTCAGATAAATATACAGTATATGTTATGGGATTATTCTGGTAGTCTTCAACCTAGGTTCTATTTTCCCAGCTTTTTTGGGATTAAATGATAAATGGATAAAGTACCGTACTTTTCGCACTATAAGACGCACCTGATTATAAGCTGCAGAAGCTAAATTGAATGATTTGTACATATATAAGCCGCACCGGACTATAAGCTGCGTTTTTTTTTAATGTTTAATTACCGTCATTGACGTTTGTTATAGGGAGTGTTGTAGGCAACACCCCTCCAGTGATGGTATGACCCAGCAGCATTGAGTGTGTGTGTGTGTGTTACGTGCAGCCTACCCGTTGAATACAGTGACACCGCTAGAATATACACTGTCTCGTGTCTCTTTATTACACACTCAAACAACGTTTTCAACTGTTACCATTTAGCAATAGTAGCTACAGAACATGTACTATGCTGTATAAACTGGACTGTATCACATAGCGTTTCAGACACACAAACTTTTAAACTTTCTAATTTACCGTAAACGGTGCGCTCCCAGCGCACGTACCGGCAGCGATCTACTGCCAGATTGATGCCTTTAATTTAAAAGCTGCATCGTATTGTAACGGTCTCATAACGTGGAGGCAGAGAGGGTTTATATCCGTCTTTATTGGAATATCTCCGTATAACAACACACCTAAACACACGTCACTTCCCGGAAGTCCCAACACACAGTCAATGTCCTAGCTTGACACACACTGACGGGCCGCTACAATATGCATTTCTACGGTTGTTTTCCATAATGACGATGTCTCACAAACTGTCTCCTTGTAAACGATGGACGGAGTCCTCTTTAAAACAATATGAACGGGGTTTATTCACAACAAGGTTGGTGCTACAAAAACAGGTGCTGTCTCTCTCTGTGTCTACCGTAATTACCGTAATGGCGGCTCTTGGCCGCAGGTACATTTTGTTACCGTATATGACATCGCTCTCGTAATGACCGTCTGTCTCGCTGTCGTTCTGTCTCTCGTACCACTCGCGGTTCCACTTTTACTTTTTAACGCTGTTTTCC
>CAAKHC010003315.1:8117-41391 GCA_901007825.1 Macroramphosus scolopax | reverse complement strand
TCTGTTTTTGCTCAAGACTGCAAGAATTTTCCAAATCTGTCAAAACCGAAACAGACGCACTTCCTGAAAATGCATTAAAATCTATTGCGATGAATTGAGAATCCTGCTTGATGTTTTCACCTGCTGTATGAGTCATAATAGTTCCGTCGAACTTTTATTCATATGGAATATATAGAAAGGAGCGAAACACATATTTGTGCTAAAAATAATTCACAATTAAATTCCCTATTCTGTGTCCTTTTCCATCGGTGGAGCCACGTGCTGAAAGATGTTCGTCCGCAGTGTGTTAGAAGACTCTTTCAAGACTCTAAACAAATCTGAACAAATATTGTAGTATTTTTCCACAACATACTGATTACTGGGTTAATTCTACCCTTTGTGGTGGCACCTTTGATGCTCATTAACGTGACATAAAGCCAGCGCTCGTCGTCCGCTCTTCCCACAGCTTCCACAAACGTCTGATTATCCTGATTGTGTGGAGGCTGTGTGAAGCACGAGCGTCTGTAAACAAGCCGGTTTAAGTGATGACACGACTCATGATCCGACTAACCAGAGTGACGGGGGCTGTGGTCGCTGCTCGGTTTCATTTCTCCTTTCTGGTGGCGGACGCCGCCGCTGCGGCTCGTATCACGCTTATTAATGTTCTTTATATTGTGCAATTCAATAAAAAAGGTTAAGGTCAGAACCCCAAACACGGGTTCACGGCTCACCTCCTCTGTCAAGGACCGTTTCTCAACTCATGAATCATTTGACGGAGAAAACATTTTGAATGCAACAAAGTTTAAATATTCGCACCTACTTGAAGTTTATTTTTCTTATATCGGAGGATGTGCGGAGGGTGTGTGGGGGAGGTGTCGTCAGGCTGATGAATGGGTTGCGTTCAGGGGTCCCTTTGTGTTACTTCAGTCAAGGAGTCCAATGATTTAGTGTGTTGTGAGGACGGGGACGCAGGAACCTTCAGTCATGATCTGTTTGCTCTCCAGCTTGATTCATTTGGACCAAATACTCACAAGCTCTCATATTTTACCTTGTAAACGTGAAAAGAATGTTTTCTAACTCGCTCACCTCGCCTGCAGTAAGTGTAAATATTTGTACACTTGCATGTAATCAGAGTATTTCCAATTAAAAAAACCTTTCACACTGTGCTCAGCGACTCACCTTTCCCTTTCCAGTGGGCCTGCGAGGCGAATCCAATGTGTCCGCCATATTTGCGGTTAAATTCCGCCATTAGAGCTTTGTAAGGGTTCCGGATCATGAGGATGCCCGAATCAAAGGCTTCGATCTCCTTCTTGCCGCTCTCGTGCGTCTTAATACAAATCGTCCTCCCACTTCGCCAGTGGTCTCGCTCTCCTTTAAAACCTGTAAAACGATGACAGCCCAACAACAGATACATTTATTCCCCGGAGGTGAGAGGAGCAGTGTCTTTTATCTGGCTAGATAAATGTTGGTGCCTACCTTTATTGTAAAGGGAGCCGTCAAAGTAATAGCTACCGGTGTAGAAGCCCGTGGCGAGCTCGATCAGGTGGCGGGCCCAGGTGTTCCCGGCTCCGGGGAAACTTGCCAGGGCGACCAGCTGCCGAGCACGTGTGGGGAGGAAGTGGCGGTCCATGCAGCGGTTATCTGGAAGATAACCGGGCATTATTAATATATTCTCTAAATGCATAGAATCATTGATACATGGTGAAGTGATGAACTGTTGAACCAGAACATATTGAAGAAGCTGCTCCACCCGAGCTTCAGCGTAACAGTGGAAACAATCACTTCCTGCTCATCACCTTGTAATGACGAGAGCCTGTCGCAATGTTGGAAGGTTGCAAACACATTTCAAATGATTATAGAAAGAGGAAGCCCCCTAAAAGAAAGGTCAAACGCCGAGGAACAGATGCATGTTCTTGTGTTGTGGTGGGTGGGTGGCTCAGCCGGTTCCTCCTCCGTCGATGCGGTTGAACTCTGTCGCTGACAAATCATCGAGGATTAAAGATGAAAGACGAATGATTTCAACTTGTCCGAAGCGCTTGGAGGATGTTCTCTTCTCACTGCGGCTTGTTTGTGTCGGTATTTTCTTGATTAATGCTATCACAGCTTGAATCCACCCTTTTTTTTTTTGGTTTCTGGGCCAATTAATTTTGCTGAGCCAAAGCACATGTCTCCAGTGAGCGGAAACACTGCCCGCAATGACGCATGGAGGCTGAGTCTTAAGGCTGCCTGATATTAGGAATAACACACAAACATAAAACAATCATTATATAATTGGCAGTAGGTATAACAAGGACAATTCGTAGGTGTCTGCACAAAGCAAGCGCAGCCTTGCATTTGCTAGTTTGCATGAACTCTGCAGGTGAACTGCTCAGATGTGTGTATGCATTCAAACATCACCTTCATACAAATGTGCCAGACACACTGCTGTGAGCGAGCCAACAGGTTTTACCTTGAACCTGCGTCTGGTACACCACAAAGTACTCGTCGTTCCCGCAGCTCTCAAACTCTTCCCCGTGGCAGCGGTGCAGACACATGCCCTCGTCTTCAGGCTCGTGGAGGGAGAAGAAGGGAGTCGGGAAGCCACAGTGGCATCGATCTCCAGCCAGGACAGCGAGTGATTTCTCCTGAAATACGACTGCCGTTACACACCAAGATATTTTCACGCCAAAAACCATGCGATGCATTAGAATGTGTCGTCCTCACCCTGGTTGTGCACGTGTCCACGCACTTGTCCACCGACATGTTCTGGATGACGGCGCTGAAAGGAAGAGCCACGGTGACGTTCTCCGGCCGGTGGAAACACCCCTTGAAAATGGCGCTGCCGTCTGAAACAGACAGAAACCCCAGAACGCTCCTCACTTACAGGGAAAAAACACTAACTCCAGTTTTATGGTCACTGAGCACAGCTTCCATCAGCTTAGCCTCCATCCACTGACCCCTGATGAACAGAGCCCAGTGGGAGCCCCCTCCAGTCTATCGAGGCCCTGACCTCTCCCCTCCACTTCCACTCACATCCCTGCAGTGTTTTGATGACCTTTGACCCCAGATCTCCTCTCTGATCTGATGGATGGACCATATATCACAGCAGTAGGGAAGAACAAAGCTGCTTCTCTTGCTCTGTGGCTTTTATCTCATCTCAGTTCATCTTTTTATTACGATTATTTCGGACTGCAGAACATATGTCACAGCAGAGTAACAGAACTATAATAAGTTACTATTTTTTTTTAGCCCTTTAGGGCTTGTTAATCATCCAGAAATAACAGCCTGAAATGAGAACGTCATCCATGGTTTATGCGTTAAACTCAACGCCCCCACAGTGACTTCAGCTGCGTTACTTCTTTACAGGCTGAGAAGGTTGGAGGAAATTTAAACACTTCAGCCAATCAACACCTCCAACCTGCTGATATACAGATGAAACTGTGTCCATTATCAACAGACTGTTTAACGACAGAGTGGGGAAATCTAATGTGTTTTTACAGGCAGGTTGCAGACAGCTCACTGCTCAACGCCACTGCAGAACATATGCAAATGGGGAAGTGCATCCGCGATAGTTTATTTTGCTGAAGGCAAATAGTAAATAGCAAAATAGTGTTTGCAAATCAGCTCTAGACACATTGGTGCGTCAGGCGGTTTCTTTATTTCTACGATGAACGTCTTGTCCTCGTTCCTCTCTCCCCTCCTCTGTCTGTTGCTCTTCTCTTCTCATGTAGTGCAGTTTTGAATTAAACCGAAATGCGATTGTTCGCGGTCTGTTGCCTCACACATATGCGCCGTCCGAACGTACATCGCAAACATGGTCTCGGGGACAAAAACACATCATTAATGCGAATATGCAAACGATGACTCATCACTTTCTTCCTCGGCGAAAGAGATGAGCTGCACAACAAGAGGTCAGATAAGAATAAATACAGGATGATAAGAGGGATCAGTCGTATCAGTTAACTTTAACCAAAAGGACTAAATCATGTGATTGGTTTGTTTACAACTGTAAAAACTCTTTATGGCCACCTCGACACATTTCACACGTTTCCTCTTCTATATTTTCAGTGGGGCTCACATGACAGCGATCAGGGTCGGGGGTGAGAACAGGCACGTGGCGCTGACTCAGCAGCCGGACAGGTCCGACACGGGCAGAAAAAGCAGAAATGAAAATAGTAAACAAACAGAACTAAAGTGGATTATTAAATGCCGAAGATGTTTGTCGAAACTATCAAGTGCTGAATCCTTTTCCAACATATTTCTCAGAAGAGCGAAACAAAGATTGAAAGGAACGAAGGTTTTTAAAAAGCTTCTTGAACGTCATCAGACAAGCTCGCAGCAATTTCTAACTTCAACACAGAAATCTCACACCGCAAAACAGGAAATAAAGACCTTCACTCTCTGCCATAGTCATCCTCCCTTCCTTCAGTTTTCCAGCAGCAGGCCGCGACCACGGCCGGCTGCGAGAGGCAGGTAGCACAGTTCCCCCGGGAAAGAGTTAAACAATACCGAGCAGCGTGCTCCTCATTGTGGTATTAATACAACGTAAAGCAAATACTTTGCCTCGAGACAGCCGGGCTCGTTAGGTCTTTGAACCTCAGTGGAAACCGTGAATTAAACAGTCGACTCAGGTCTGTGCAGATTTTTTTTTTAACGTTTCAAACGATTCAAGGTTAAGGTGTTCAAACATCTTTTATCTTGAGGACAGATTTTATTTCTCCCTCCGCGAGGAAGAGACAAAGGCTTGACGGACAGGCAGGGTGAGCAGGGAAGTAAAAGAGATCTCAAATGGGCCACTGCTCTGGATACTCGATAGCCTTGCGGCTGTAAGTGTGTGTGGACCACCGCGAGGGTCCTACGGAGCCCGGGGGAGTTTTACTGTTGTTGTTGCTGAGTGTCAGACTCACGGCGACGCGCTGACTCCTGGCTCAACTCCAGCCTGTAGATGGACAGCCGGTTGGCTCCTCCACACAGATTGCTCTTCTCTCCTTTACACTCCATGTTGCATTCACTTTCTGAAGCGTTGGGCGCCTGGATCTTGTGACCGCAGTAGCACTCGGCTCCGAACTCCAGACCTGCGTACATATAACCTCTGGACAGAGAGAGTGAACAAGGATTATCTACATTAGTAAACACAGAGAGGCTTCGAGTTAATGGTTTGAACATTCTCTATTGTTCTTAATCCTTCACAGGCCAATGCAGATTATTATTCAGTCATGAAAACAAGAACATTTTGCACAGAGGTTGATGAATGAAGATGAAAGCACGCACAGGCCCAACTCTTGAATAACATCCCTCTGCTATGTGGATCTGAGGATGGGAGAAGTTACATGTACTGAAAGGTTTGGAGGCAAAGCCAATTATAAATGATTGCAGCACACTTTAAAACTGAATCCAGAGCACATAGCTGTTCTCCCGAGGGCCACTTTCTTTTGCCTCATGCAGGATTTGACTCCCAAGAGGCCTTTCGGATGCAATTAGACGTCTAACACACCCCTCACACAGGACAAATCCCCTGGGTTGTCAATCAAACCCGAACCTCTGCATGTTGCTGTGTGCTGTCGCTTCTCATTTGTTTGTCTTTTTTTATTAACCTGCTGCTCTGGAAGAGGAAGCAGGCGGGCTGAGAAACAAGCGAGAGGAGGAAAAAAGGTGAAAACTAGCACCTCTATGATCCTATTCTCGCTCCGTGAATCAGTGATGTAGGTAATTCAGTGTATTCGATAGAGGCGTCCCCGGTGTTCCTCAGGGAAAAAAGAAATAGGTGAGAGGAAGATGGCAGAAAAGCAGAGAAAGAAGGGCAGGAAAAACAGGAGAGGAATGAAGGATGAAGATGAGGAGCACTGCCTAACAGATCACTGTGTTTCATTCATCGACCCCAACAGAGAATGCAATAAAACAAAAGAACAATGTGGACATCAAAAATTAATATGCAAACAGAATTAGTTTTTTATGCAATATGTGCTGCCATTACAGTCTCAACTCTTCTGCACATGCTTTCCACAAGAGTTTGGAACCGGGCTGCAGGGATTCTTTCCAACTCAGAGTGAGGTTGCCCAATAATACTGGCGATAAGTGCTGGCCCGCAGTCTGCAATCTAAATCATCCCAAAGATGTTGGATGGGTTCTGGCCAGTCTATTTCATCTACAGCAAACTCAGAAAACATTTTTATGGACCTGGCTTTCGTTCACTCTTGCAGCTCTCATAAACCTTGTGTTCCAGCAGTGAGCACCAAAAAAAAAAAAAAGAAAAGCTGTGATAACGCCAGTGCGCCGTATCTGCCCGGCACAGACGGAGGAAGGGTCATTTTAAAGTTAATATGTGGGAGGTTAAAGCTTGCTGCAAGATCAATTCAGATCTCGCTTAAATAGAAGGAAGGAACATCGTCCAAGCAATGAAACCAGACTAAAAGTACACGTAGTACGTAGACGAGGGTGTTCTTATACTTTTGGTCATATCGTGTATTTTAGAAGACTCCCAAACACGCTATCGAGGGAGCCTTTGTATCTCAGTCTTTGAACACCTCGAGACCATCAGCCTGTCGGTAAGCATGAAAAAGACAGAAGAAAGACAGATATCTAATGGATGAGGGATGGATTTTTTTTTTTTTTGCTTTTTATGTTTGCAGCTGTCATACCTTTCTGCACAGTTGTCCTGGCAACGGAATACAGTCATTTTTTTGTAGTCAAAAAAAGAAACTCCTCTTAGAGCTCTTTTATGGGTGTCATCAATGTAGCAGCCGATGTACTTTGCTGAAAAAGAGAAAAAAAATGAAATAAGTTTCAGTGCGACACGGTTGATATCTGCAGTGTCTGCATCATGTTTAGAATATTTCCAGCATGATCGGGGACTTCTGATACGACATCACCGCGCCGTTCAAATCAGGTTTGAAAGGGGCTGCCGGCAGGAGTGTCAAAAACTGAACAGTCTTCATCACAAGCCTTCAAAGCGTAGTAACACAGCTCATGAGGAGTCCAAACTGGGGCAGAATCTTTATTTATTTATGAAGACACACATCCCCTTCTAGTGGCCTGTAACTGTAGTAGCAGTCATCTCTGCATTTTTTCACAAGTGTGTGTGTGGGGGTTGGGCTTCAGTGAACCTCCAGCTTGTTCCCTCTCATTAAAACACTGTTCGCCTGCTCGGTCGAGCTACACAAGCTCGACTGTACCTCTAACAAACAATCCTATTGCCATCTGTGCAGTGCCATTACCCCGCTGAGCTTCTGTTAATAGCTAAATGGGCCGAGCGTAGTCCGAGTCCCCTGCATTACTTTAATTGTTATGGTTTAAGGACCTGCATTTGAGCAGCATGTGGTGGGCTGCATGACGCTGTAATCTTCCTCCTAACTATTGTTCAGATGGAAAATGTGATGAAGGGAAATGCTGATTTAAACAAAGCTTCCCCTTCATTTTGAATTGAATGTTTCTGCTCAGTATGGCGTGGTATTATTATCGTTATTAGCAACAGCACGAGCAGTTGTAATATCTGGTGTGTGTTTTTATTGTTTTGATATTATAACAAATGTCCCACAATATCCCCGCTGTGCATGCTGGATCCTATCAGCTAATGCCGACAGTATTCCAGCTATGTTCTTCCTTCTGCTCACTATGTCATTCTACTCCTGTTTTTCACCCACTCTGCAGTGTGTTTCTGTCCTACTGCAGCCATACAAATGTGTTTATGTGTTGTGTCGATATCTTGTGCTGCCATATTCCCTCCAAATGAAATTCAGAGCCAGTGAGGAGGAGTGCAGCTGGAGCGAGACGAGGGGGAAAGTCTCTTAACCGTAACATAACAGGATTCTGAAGATGGGTGCGACTGCAGAGTAATGAGTGGTGCTGGAAAACTAATACTTTGAAGCTACTAAGTACTCGATCATCACGTTTAGCTGCAGTCCCGTGAGGTTGGCATTTGAAAAAAGGAGGGGATGGAGGATAAGGGAGTGGAGGGGTGGTGCATATTCATTTGATCAGATAAACTAAAGCTCGGATGTACATTGTAAACAAGTTTCTTTCCTCGGCCCCGGATTGCTCAACATAGTCAGATTATTCTTTTATATTCTACAGTCTGTGCATGCGGCTATGGTACAATACTGTGACGTAGTTTTGTTATAGAATAACATTGTTATTTTCTCTTCCAGCTTCATCCTGCTCAGGCTCACGGACGTTGAAGAACTCTCACCTAGAGTCTCTAAATTTGGACATGAAACTATGATTTATGTGTTTGTACCATGTCATTCACTTGTGTATTGATGAGTGTACCTGCCTGCACTGCAACCTGGATGCAAACCTGAAACCAACACTCCCACATTGGCACTGGAGCAAACTCTTGGCATCGGTCTATTTATGGTTATTGATTTTTTTTAATTTCAGACACTGTGAACGAATAAATTGAAACACGTAGGCGTAAATCTCCAGTGAAGTTGTCCCCTTGAAAGTAGAGGAGGATCTAGACTGACCGATCAACTGATGAAATCTGTTTTGTATAACACATAAAGATGAAAGACCTTCAGCAACTTTCTCACGGAGTTGAGAAGAAGCAGAGTATTCATAGGGAACAGATATGGAATACATTATTCAGAACCATGTCTGAATCCCCCGACATACGAATTGTTGTGTTTCCGTTGGCTCAGAATGAATCGTATCTACATAGGGAGAGGATCCTCTGCCATGTTGCATCGATAGTAGCCAAGTATGTACAATCCTTCACGTTTCAGTTTGTTCCAGCTCATTTCATTTTTTTCTTTTGTCAAACATGTTTAAATTTCTAGTATTTTTGCTGCCGTGGCGAAAAAACAAAAACAGTTTTCATTACTTTAAGTGACATCATGTACTAAAACTGGACTCTTTCCTCACTGTACTTGAACAATTGTAGCTTATAAATGACTTCCCCTGTTGTGATCAGTTTTTTTGAGGTTTGAGAACCCAAATTTGGAGAATTGTAGGATAAGTAAAGGAGGTGAGGGATTGCAATCTCCAATATCACCACTAGATGTCACTGCATCCTACATGCGGATCCTTTAAGTGGCCGTTTCAGTATTAAAACTTCCACTACTACCAAACACCTTTTGTATGTTTTCTTCGTCAGGGGCTGACGGTCTGGTTTACACCCATTGTTGAGTTTGTATGAAGTGTTTCTCCAACAATGCAGAAAGTGTTTGACAGAGTAAGAAAAGCAGAGAGGACGAAGAGAAAGACCTAAAATGTGAGTTTTCCGATGATTTGATCGAAGGTCACACGCTGAAGCACCATTTATAAAAGAGGCTCTTTTACGGTTGTTATTTAGATGAGGTTGTTCTTCAGCTTCAGCCCGGCAGCAGAAGACTGAAGATAACTCAGACACTTGACTTCCTACAAGGCCAATTACGCTACAGATTCTCAATCATTCAAATGTTGCAGTTTGTAATCAGAGAAAACTCTGGATCAATGTCAAATTAACATGAAGGGTTGGAGGCACAACAGCTGCAAGTGTATTTGCCAGTGAATGTGCGTACTTAATTAGTCTGTATTAGAAGTTCAAAACTTACCGAACTTATCAAACAATGAGAAGAAATGATTTAATTATGCTATAATTATACTAATTTCAATATAACAATTATCCTAATGTTTTTATAATTTATACACTGTCGCAATTACTTTGCAACTGTCGGCACATTTCCTCTCATTTGAAATTCACTCAGTGAGCCAGTAAATGTTATTGATGACTTTAATGATCTGAACAGTTGTGTACTGAATTGTGATATTATGATATACTTAAATTGATTGTATATGTCTGAGTGTGTGTGTGTGTGTGTGTGTGTGTGTGTGTGTGTGTGTGTGTGTGTGTGTGTGTTTCCTGAGGGGGGATGCGAGTTGCATCACTGAAGACAAAATTGGAAAATGTAATGTTTTATAGTTTGCCACTCCATGTTTTGATTTTTGAGATGTGAGAGAATATATAAGAAGGCCGAGATCTGGAACACCATCGAATTGAAAACTATACCACTGCAAGCTCATATGAAAGTGTGTTCTGTATGACGCACCTCTTCCTTCCTCGTTGTCTTTGGCATTGCGTCCTTTAAGTGCACGGTTCCAGTTGTTGGTGAAGTCTCCATCTCTGCCTTCCGTCACCTGACCTGTCTTTTTCATCCACGGTGGGCCGTACCTCCGTCCAGACCGGTGGGTCTCCTTAAAAACTCTATGCATGACACCAAGCCCCCGTCCGTCTGACGCTGAGGTCTGGCTGCCCATCTCAACGGTGACCACAGAGTCCCGGCCTCCTCGCGCTCCGGGGCCGCCATCCCCAACAATGCCAGAGTGCAGGAAGACGAGGCTCCCGGCAGTCAGGTAGAGGAGAATGAGGGAAAAGAAGCGGACAGGTTTCCTGCGGAAATAACGCTGTATCTTCAGCAGAGGCTTGGCCATGCTGGCGCCCCCTGCCACATAGACACACACTCCCTGTGATGAAAACTCATAAAGCAGAGGAGTCAACAGCAGCTCACCCTGCTTCCGCCAAAAAAAAACACTGGGCCACAACTAAAGCGAAAACAGAGTCAGTTAAAGAGTCTTAATCCGGTATGAAGGTCATCCAGACAATAGCATGACTTTCCCACCGTGTATACCTCTTCAGTCTCATGAGGAAGATACTTCACACCTGTGCGTTGTGCAGATCTGGCAATATTTTCCTCTTGAGAGTCTCTGTGGGTTCCTGTTGGCAGCCCAGCCCCGAGAGCTTGCTCTGGGGCTGCAGCGTGAAAGGTGAGTGGCTCAGAGCGAAAGAGGATCGCTCACTGTTACTCTCACTCCAGTTATCAGCCTACAGAGCTGCCACACCAGCAGCACAGTGGGCACTCGCTCCCACGCTGGGCAGAAGGAAGAGGGTTCGCTGAGATCTTTTCGCCTTTGAGTGTTCGGCTATTCACGTTGACAAACCAGGCGAGTGAGGGCGTGACTCACCATCTGCAGAAAGGAGGAAAAAATGGAAGAATTAAACTTTCAATAGATACAAGAACTGACATTTCTATTAAAATGCTGTTGGTAAAAACAACTGTACTGTCTTGTGAACACCAAATGAAATATAATCTTTCAGTTTTCCATCAAATTCAGGTTCACTGGAATAAAATGCGTGACAGAAGAATAAAAGCAATAAAATACAGTGAAGCAAAAAAGTATTTAGTCAGCCACCAATTGTGCAAGTTCTCCCACTTAAAAAGATGAGAGAGGCCTGTAATGTTCATCATAGGTACACTTCAACTATGAGAGACAGGATGAGAAAATAATCCAGAAAATCACATTGTAGGATTTTTAAAGAATTTAATTGCAAATCAAGTATTTGGTCAAGTTAATCTCAATACTTTGTTATATACCCTTTGTTGGCAATGACAGACGTCTCACAAGGTTTTCACACGCTGTTGCTGGTGTTTTGGCCCATTCCTCCATGCAGATCTCCTCTAGAGCAGTGATGTTTTGGGGCTGTTGCTGTGCAACACTTTCAGTTCCCTCCGAAGATTTTCTACGGGGTCGAGATCTGGAGACTGGCTAGGCCACTCCAGGACCTTGAAATGCTTCTTACGAAGCCACCCCTTCGTTGCCCGGGCGGTGTGTTTGGGATCATTGTCATGCTGAAAGACACAGCCACGTTTCATCTTCAATGTCCTTGCTGATGGAAGGAGGTTATCACTCAAAATCTCACGATACATGGCGGACAAAGGAGCCTCTTCAAGAAGAAGTTACAGGTCTGTGAGACCCAGAAATCTTGCTTGTTTGTAGACCAAATACTTATTGTACCGAGGAATTTCCCAATTAAGTCATTAAAAATCCTACAATGTGATTTCTTGGATTCTTTCCCCCCAGTCTGTCTCTCATATTTGAAGTGTACCTATGATGAAAATTACAGGCCTCTCTCATCTTTTTCAGTGGGAGAACTTGCACAATTGGTGGCTGACTAAATACTTATTTTCCCCACTGTAAATCCATAAAATATCTAGGAAACATCATTATTGTTGCAAAAAAGGCCAGGAAAGCTTCCCTTCAACAACCTTAGAGTTCTACACGCTACATTAAGCCAAGAGGGAAAAACAGAAACAAAACTTTACCCTTCGGCAGTACCACTGATGTCTTTGAGATTTAAATGGGAATGCAATGAAACGTTTGCAGTGAAGGTGATAAGGTGATGATAATTTCACTAGGTTGCAGGAAATAAAGCAGGTCGGCTCAAAAACAAATTTTCGAGGAATGCAAAGGAAGAAAAAAACCTCCAACAAGTCCTCCAACGCACAAGACAATAAATCGGATGAGCATGTTCCCCAAACGACCCATAACGTCGTCCCTTTACCCTCCGTTAGAAATTAATGTTTAAAAATAATGATACTTTATGATGTGTCAACACTCTAGTTATTCTGGTTATGTTTATTTTGAATCCCCCTAATGCCGAGTCAGCAGTGGAACGTTCTGTACCACCTGATTACATCTCATATTCTGAAGGGAACAGCGAGGCCTAATAATGGCACAATGTTCCTGCGTTGAAGAGACTACAAGTGGTTTGTCACCGGTGCAGGTTGTGATTACAGGTCACCGCTTGTCCTACGCGGTCGTATTTCAATCTTAAAAACTTGTCAGATTATAAAACGTACTTTCCTTTTAAAAATTGCTGACTGATAGTCCATTAAATCTAGAGAATGAACAGATTGTGCTTTTCTTAAAATGAGATTCAAACGGCTGACTGCCTTTTCTGAAGCATTTTTTTTAATCTAGAGGAGGGAGGGGTCATTCTGCCTCCCTCAAAGGAGTCTCTGTTCAGGGACGAGCCCGGGAGGCTACAATTGGAAGGTGTAACACAACACTCCATTGGTTCGGTGAAATTTCCAGAGCACTCACAGGGACACTCGCCCTTGTGGCTCTCTGTCTGCCCCCTTGACACTTCTGCAGAGTACTTGTCACCTGAAACCTCGCTGGCAACGCGGCCCCCCTCGGCTCTCTTCACCCTCCGGTACTCTGGGAAGAGTCTGGTACCCTCAAGGAGAAACGGATCACATTATGCAAAGAGACACTCCTCATCCTGTCTGACGTCTGAAAACTTTCTTCTGCTCGCTGGCCAATAACTCTCCACTCCCACAAGGTCTCGATCACTGATAACTTTCTTTCAGCTACGAGACTCAAATCTGCTTTGCCAGGTCAGATTCAATTTGGAAATGTCAAACACTGAATGTTCGAGCTAAAAATGAAGACGGTGCTGCAGGTCAGTACATCAGGGCAGGAAAACCTACATCAGAGAAAAATACTGTCCCTGAAATACATCAGTTATATTACAATGGCTGAAAACCATTGAAGCTTTAAAAATTGTGCACTACAATTGTATAACTTGCACAAATAAATCTGCCATGTTTGACATGATACTTTAAAGGTTTATGATGCAAAGATCGGTACGTCTGCGCTCAAATAGAAGTTAAATCCAGCAGCCACTTAGTGAAAACAGATGTACAATCTTCTGCCTAGTTTCTCTCCAGGTCAATAAGCAGCATAAGTTATTTAATCTTTGCAAGAACTGATGTGTAAAAACAAAACACTGGGTTGTGTGCCAAACTCTGGCGTGCGAGTCCCTAAGCTAAGCTAAGCTATGCTAAACTACTCTAAGCTAAGCTACTCTAAGCTAAGCTATGCTAAACTACTCTAAGCTAAGCTACGCTAAGCTAAGCTAAGCGATTGCATGCTAGATGTACATCCTTAGTAAACATGAGGTTTATATTGATCTTCTCATCCATCTCTCAGCAGAAAAGTCAATGATTTTCATTCCCTTCAGGAGACTCCAGTCCAGCAAGTACACATATTGAAAATAATTAGGTTCAGATATACAGCTGTGGTAAGACTATTGAGAAATAACTCCTACACTCTTTCTGCAACCAGGAGATCCTTTTTCAGTCTTTTCTCTCTGACAGTGGAGAAATATTTCAAGACCAACCTCAGCGGCTCTCAAACAAGCCTTTGTTCCAAACTGCATACATTGTTTTCTCCTTGGAGGAATCAAATCATATCTAGGTTCGGTTCCCTCCAGTTATAAGGTCTAAATAGGAAAAAACAAAACTGCATATTTCATACAGCCTCTAAATGTGGAGGCAAACAGTAAGCTGAAAATATGCAGCAGCCCGCGGGTCACGAGCGAAGACGCACCAGAGAGCATCGTTTCATAACGGTTCGTGTTGTGATGGCTGAAGCTGAACATTAGAGCCTCAGTTAACAGGTGTCTGAGGGTAAACAGAGAAAATTACATTAGGATAGGTGACAGCACTCCTACTCACTCTGCCTCGCACATATTCTAACAGGGCCACACATAACATATTAATTGCTGCTGTCAATAATTGATCTCACCCACATTCAGGAAGATGAAACTGAACTCCTCTTGGCTGATTTGCGGGTTTGTGTGACAGGATCATGAGTGTGGATGAACTTGCGTTGCGTCTCAGTTTACATACTTCAGTGTTGTTTCTACTTTACACCTCTCACGCACATGTTAAGATTTAACAGGCAATCTGAAGAAGACGTGTTGGGCCATAAATCTACTGGATACAACAGACGCCTCGAAAGTTCAGAGTAAAGTTTCCCCCCCAGAGGCTTTTCTTGGATGACGGCTTCAATGGTTGACAGATCAGGTTAAGGACCTATAAAACCCTGGGAACATATAATTGGACCCTGGGAACATAATTTCATTGCAAAACATCTCAACCAAAACTGTGAACCTCATGGCCGTTCTCCAGAGAAAGACCATAAAAGTCAGTATAATTCAACCTCCAGCAATCACCTGTGCACAAGTTGATGGTAATATTGTTAAATGTGTTAAGCCTGGTATGTTTCTATCCGTTTGTGGTGGTGGACAAACAAGCATACCGACTATCAGTCTCACACTGTGGCTGCAGCGCTATAAATTACATACTTCAAGTTCTTGTCCTTAAAGCAACTCGGCACTTAAGTCGCTTTCAGTCTGTAAAACCGGTGGATAAAAATCAGTAACGACACCTTTGACACACAAACAGACAGAGAAAGAAGAAATGCAGCAGACGGGAGACGGGGTGCCGTAGAGGTCTTTTTACCAAATCATGGCAATTACTGCAGCGCAGCGGACATGAACTCACTGACTGACCATTAATTCACGATCATATTAAATGAGCCAGCAAATATTTAATCAGAGTGGATTTAGGGGAGGAAATGTCAAAGTTAATCTTTGGTGAGCAGGCTGTTAGGCAGCTCAGCTTGTGCTGCAGGCAAATGGCTCCACAAGTCAGTCCATAAATATTATTTATATCTGTCCTGGGACCAGGAACAGAGTAGTGCAACGCAGAGCGGTGGTCAACACCGCTTCAGCAGTTCTCAGGAACGTAGAAACACTGGCACACTTACTGTCAGACCCCTCAAAGGAAACTCTATTCATATGTGTGATTTGATAATAAATTCAAATAATTTGGTTGAATGCAAACTGATGAATAAAATGAATGTAAAGTATAACAGAGGAAGCAGGGAGCAGAGACAACAGTCTCTGGTATTCATTTCTTATTTCCTCTTAAACAAACAAGGTTTGAACAGAAGAGGTTAAATATCTAGAAGTTGGATATTTTCATTGTTCAGTTACATGATTCTGCAGATGTAGTCAATTTCCATTCCCCCGTCTTCATTGCCAAGTATAATTCTTTTCACTCTAGTGTGGGTGAGGCTTCCTTACAGCGAGGCGTCCGAATCCCCAGCGCAAACCACAACAGCTCAAATAAATTAGTTGTGATATCCTGCCTCGTTCTAAACTGGGGTTTGCTGTTCATGCAACAGCGGAAGTTGTGAAACGATATTATAAGAGGAAAATATCCATATGTTTCAATGTAAGCGAGGTTACGGTCGGAGATGGGTGCATGTCTTCCCAACATCATCACCCATTTCAACCAAAATGGAGGCGATCCCTTGATGTATCCACTGGTGCAGATCACATAACAAAATGAAAATGACATAGTAGATATAACAAGACGGAAGACAGGAAAACAGATTTAAACTGGACTGTTTTGAGGTTATTTAATAAGAGATGTGATGACGAAGGTGGACGACGCCAGCATTAGTGGGAAAGGAAGTCACTTAAGTTGTGTTTACTCTGCCTCCCGGTTTGTGTTACTCACACACAAGTGTCGTCCTGCAAAGGCAGTGTACTGTGAGATGATGTGTCAGGCTCTGCAGCAGCAGAGGGGTTAACATGGGAGCTGCAGCAGCCCTGACCCTCCCCACACCCTGGGGCACGTCTTTCCGCTCTCCTGGTGTGTTTGGCTTGCCAGTGTGCATTAGCGGGGTTTGTCAAATCAAATCAAACTAAAGACCACATTCCTCCTCCAGTGATAACACTGGCCAAACTTACATTTAAGTTTACAGCCATGTTCTTCTTATTCCTCATCAGTCCAAGGCTGCCTGATTCCTCTTTACAGCTCCAAACAGACGACAGACAACAAAAAAAGCATCTCTGAATTTTGCCTGAACATTTTTATTTGTACTCTGAATTCTATTTCTGATGTTGTCTGCAATAATTGAGCATTTAACAATAAATTTACCGCAATGTAAAATGTTAACCTGTGTTACAGTGAGACATCATTTTGCCAGAATATTGCAGTATTGCAATAGACAGCAGCTCATATGTTCAAATAAGAAGGCTAAAATAAGAACAGCTGGATGCCAAACGTTTGCAGCTCTGCAGGACAGATTCAAGTGGCTCACAGATGGCACCTCAGAGGAGTGCATGACCCCTGAAAACCGGAGTGTGAACATGGCTGTTTCCCATTACAACAGGATCCCAGTGCCAACGCAGTTTTCCGTGCTTAATTTCTGGCAAAACTTACCCTGGTTTGTACGACACGTTTGACTTCCCATTTTCGCGTCAGCCATTTTAATTAGACAAGTGTTTGATCTCAGTGTGTGCCCGCATTAGTGATTGGCTCGATGCCCAGTGCACTTAATTACTAGTGGCCGCTCGAAAAGAAACCTCAGCAGTAAACGATTTTTCTATACAGTGACAGATTATATACAGCTGCAATGTTTCTTTTTGGTAAAATGTTGTTTATCACATTTACCTCCGAAAGCATTGTGAACCATTTGCTGCTTCAGTATCAGAGCGACACCAGTACTGCTCCCCTATGTATCTTAGGATCAGTGGATACTGTTTATCTGCAGGTTATCTCTTCCATAACCTCCGTTAGACGGAACGTCTCGTGTAACTAATGATAGAAAATTTGTGATGTGTGCTGGAAGGATTTGTAGACTAATATTCACTTGTATTTGCTCTTGTCTCATTAACCTCCCATTAGTGGCCCACTGTGAGGTTAATGATACAAGATATTAATAAGAAACGGAATCACTGAGTTTAAGATTTTAGCTCACGTGTGGTTTAATTCTTGTATTTATTTAAAGATCATTAACGTACGTAGGACACACAGGCAGCGGTTTGTGTGTGCAGCAGCTGAACCGTGAACCCGTGCTGCTGCTGCAGACGGAGAAGAAAAGGAAAAACAGGCCTTCAACCGAGTGTAAAAACAAAGCAGACAGATTTCTCCACCAGCGAATGGACCGAGAGTAGAATAACATAACCAAATTGTAAAATGTGGAGTTTTAAAGTTCTAATCCATCAGAGGCTTATGACTTTTTTTTCCCACTCCACATCATCACATCACACTTGGTTCTATGTATTTCTACTTCCTTCAGCGGCGGAGGAAACAAATATTACTATAAGATGAGGCAGGAATGAGAAGTGGAAACTGGAGAACTTGAATCATGTAAGTAATCTGCCGCCCACACACACTGCAGCAACACTGCATATTTGTTCATCTCTCATCTCGTGTGGCGGAAAAGGGAGTAGTGTATAAGTTCATTTCACAAAAGGGAAATGCATGTATATACTGGCAGCTCTCGGGGGCACGGCGAGCCTGCACGTCTCTCCACCGCCGACATGCTCAACGATTGTCAAGCACCTTTACCACATTGTCTCCTGATGTAAATACACCAATTATTACTCATTTATTTTAGTGCCAACTAAACTAATCGGCAATCAGAGAAATGGATGAGTATGTTTAGAGACTGTAGTGTGTCAATAAGAGAATTTAACTCCTCATACATACTTTACTTGACGTACAAATAGACCATGAACCTTCACATCATAACAATAATATGTCATTTATTTTGTTGTCGGACAGTAATTGCACAGTGCAACAACATTTCTTCAGAGCAGGAACATTTCAGATCCGAACTGTCAGACCTCTGACACGCTGTCCTTTGTGTCGTACAATAAATGGAGTTTGGAAGAGACACTTACTAACTGGATGACTTGTTTTCTTTTCTTTTTTTTGTCCTGAAATGATTGCAGTGTTTCGCCCTGCTAATAACAGCCTCTCAAAGCCTGCATGGGGGTAATTACAAATACCAGTTCATTTGGCATCGGAGTGCTTGAACAAACCAACCACAGAAAAGCATTTTAAGCACACCCTATGAAGCTTTAAAATTAAGCCCAGGATGGCAGGGAAAAAGCTCATTGTAATCCTGATAATACCCACTGGTCCATTAAGCTCAGTGATGACCTTTTACTCTGAAAGAGAAGAGGTAAATTAAAGGTTCTAAAAATAATGTAATCCCCCTCTTTGACTTCTGCACAGTAGCATTAAGTCACAGTGACCTGTGATTGGGATGTTCCCCCATTTATAGTGATAAGAAACTGACAGATTCTCAGAGAAAATGGGAGTGAAGGAATAAAAGCTCTATTGTGGACTCACTGCAGAAAAGTTCAATTAAGCAGGAGCAAAACTGAAAAAATCATTACCACTAAATCAGGATTAGCAGTAGAATCCCAGTCAAACTGAAGGAATGAAGGAAAGAAAAAACATTCGCTTTGTCTGGCAGAGAAAATCTTTGATGCCACTAATGACGCATCGCCACAAAAGCCCCAAAGTGAAGAGAAATCGCCCGGATTCCTGTTGCGCAAGTGTAAGACCCACCCTCAGTAGCTGGCGCACCCAGATCCCAGTTGGCCACATAGATGGACATTTGAGAAACAATCACTTGAATCAGTCCTCTTTAATGGCTTCATAAAAGAAGTAATTATTCTGCAGCGGGGAGGCGCTGTCAATGGGAGATCAAATGATGTCTTCCACTATCCAGCCAGAACAAAGCTGCTCATTCATGGCCTGACAGAATATCAGCAGTTTTATTCAAAGAGAAAAGACCTTTTCCCCCTTCTCCCACCTGCACCAAGCACAGAGGATCCCTCTGCTTTAATTAAAAGCTCAGTTATGCTGCGAATCTCAGCCCTCTCTGGTTGAATAGACTTAAGACAGGATTGCAGAGGGTTTCAGAAAATGTTGAGCCGGTGAGGAGGAGGAGTAAATAGGAAATGCCTCTGTATGGAACTTGAGATTGAGGCAACAGCACATCAATAAGACGAACTTTGAAGGCACAAAACAGACAAACCACTCACAGCTAGGAAATGCATATTTATTCACTGAGAAGTAGCCACTTTCTTCTCACATGTTGCACTGAAGAAGTCTTCTGAACAGTTTGGCTCAGTTATATTTCTTAGAAATGTTACTCAGTATTTACTCTTTTCATGCTTTAAAATTCTTGTACCAAGTATAGAGGCCAGAAAAAGTGTTTACTGATATAAAAACTGGTGGTTTTAGGAGGAGTTTTATGGTCAAAATGTTTCGTAGGAAACAGACGTTATATGTCAACTTCACACTTCTGTGCACTGAAACCGGAGAGTGAGCACAGGTTTCACTGTAGTTTCTGAAACCTGTCAACCTCGGCGTGGAAGCCGCACACACGTCACCCCCTTGGGATGATGCTTACCAAGAAATAGCTTCTGAAACAACCTCAACTTTACAACCACAACGACACATTACAGTGCAGTCTTCGGATTACAGTCAGGAAGCAGGTTGATGTTTCAGTTTTTGTATAGAAACTCTATTTTCACCTGAAAGAAGGGCTGAAATTGAGAGGAATATATGTTTCAAATGTCTCTGAGCAGTGTGTGTTTCTTTGCGTGTTTCTTCCAACTAAGCCAATCAAGGAAACGATATACGACAAATTAATTAGCCAATCCTCTACAGAGCAGTGAGCAGCCACGTGCAGCGCCCAGGGACCAAATCCAGTTCTTTCTACCCGTGCCTTGGTCAGGGGCACTGACATGAGTGTTTCTAACAAGTATGTCTTTCATGGTGGGGGAAACCGGAGCATTCCAGAGAAGCCCACACAGACACGGGCAAAGTCGTGCAGAAACGACCTGGAACGGCCGGTGTTTGAACCCAGGACCTTCTCGCTGCAATAAATCAGTGCTAATCACTGCACCACCCTGTGTATTTTCTATGTGTTCAAAAATCCATTATAAATCTGATGCACAGCCATTTTTAGCCCAAAATAATAAGACCATCTAGAAGGTGGTATCTTCTCATCATCCTGCAGACTGACTGACTGCGGGGGAAATTATTCTCCGAGACAAAGATGTTGACGTAGCTGTCCTGCTGCATCACACGGCTTCCTCTGTTCTTGTGAGAACAGACACACAGCCGTGTGCTCTGTGGTGCCGTGAGAGGAGAGACAGGCTCTCTACTGTAGGACACACTTTCAAGCTCCTGTGTGAACGAGCGCCCACTCTGCTGAAGTGTCCTCAAGGAAGAAGCTGAATCCTCCGGCACTGCTGTTGTGCAGACAGCCCTCCACTCTGTCCCCCCCGCCCAGGGAGGAGACCAATGAAAACAGCATTTATTGTTATAAACAACAGAGTTCTGATTTTACTTTTAGAACTTTGCAAAAGTGCAGACTATTGCAGTAACAACAGGAAGAGCATGTGCGGTTGTGGTGACACGAAAAGGTGTCAAAATCAGGCCGGTTGCATTTGAAGTGATTAGTATTGACAAAATCTCACTTCCGTCTCGCTGAAGTAATTTCTCTCTCCTTCTAGAAAACCACAGTGTGAGCTCCCAAACTCACCTGACACCTTTGCTTCGCTGCAGTTTTCAGCTCTCTCAATTAAACATTACAGATTCTCACCCATGTATATTCTATCCTTTGAGATTCAAATAAGTCCGCATCATTCGACGTGAGGATTAAGAGCAGCTACTTAAGATGTTGTCTGGGCGACCAGACAGCACCACATGCTGCTGGGTTCACTGCAGACAGTACGAGGCCCTGAACAGGCCTGCTGCTGTCTCAGCAGGGTGCACGGTAAACAGGTATTCAATCAAACAGGTGAGTGTTTTCTTTTATTATGTTCTAGCAACAGTTAAGTAAATGTTGCAAGTCAGAGAGAGAGAGAGAGAGAGAGAGAGAGAGAGAGAGAGAGAGAGAGAGAGAGAGGATACACAATAATATAGAACCTTTTAGACCAGTAAACCAAACTTTAGTTCATTGGTGCACATCAGTCTTCGACCTGAGAGGCAGTAGTCTGCCAGAGACGTGTGCAGCCTGCCAAAAATCTTGTTTTGATTTGGTCAGGAGCGATAAACCACACAACTGTTGTGGAGAAGTTACATCGCGCTGGTCTTGTCGCATGTCACACTGAGAGATGTGAGGAGACTTTTTTAAATATATACCGGCGCAGTGGTTAAAAAGAAGCTTTAGCTTTAGTAAGCTTGACAAGTTTCCCCCCTCGCAGTGACGGTCTGTAAGCAAGCCTGTCGTCCCTGCTTGGTTATTGATGCTAACGCTGGCTGGGTAATCTTATGTAACTTTGCAGGCCTGAGTACGTTCTGCATGTCAAATCAATTCAAGCTTACATGATTAATGCATTAATGTGCATTATATATGTAGCAAGTACAATGGTAATGAAGACAAAAATGCTACGTAGATTCTAGTTTATGTGTCGGAGTCTGGTTCGAGATGGAAACAACCAAGCTGCGGTTTGATAAGAAAACACTGTATTCTGCATTTCTTCACCAGACTGCAGTAATAGCTTCCAAAAACTGTATTCTCGATAGACCGAAGCATAATTCAGCCAAAAGATTTGTTTTGAGACATGAAATAACTGTTAGTATGCAGTCTTTCATCACCCACATGTGCACCACAAGTGCATCTAAAGTATTTCCCGCCCTTACCGAAGGAGTTGTTCAATGTCTATCTGGAAAATGGAAAAATTGAGGTTCAGGAAAACGGTCTGGTTGAAGGCAACGAGGTAGAACCAAAACCTCCAAACATCACAGCCTGCTAATCTGACTTTATTATATTTTAATACACGGACAGAAAGCATTGCGTGAGAGCCGCCGCCTGGTTAGTCACCCTGTGTTGTCTCGCACAAGCTATTTAGCTGTTTATGGTGAGCTGTTCGATATGCACAATCACGCAAGGCAGTGAGCTGGGTGCAGCGGTCTGGATGCATTCATCTGAGGAACATGGAGTGTGTGTGTGTGTGTGTGTGTGTGCTCTGTCAGCATGCCTCGCAAAAATGTGTACTGAACCATGGGCATCATCAGCATCACGCAAATCTGCCTGGAAAGGTCGAACAGCACCAGAGGCCTGTTGTCAACAAATCCTTTCCAATTAAATATGATCATCATTAGAAGCCTTCCTGCATATTCATCCTATTTTTAGTCAAATGATGTTGTTGTTTGTGTTGTGTTCTTACAGCTTACACCATTATCTGTGTATGAAAGGACACAACTAGCAATGAATGCAACTCAGCTACTTGACATATTGATAGCAGGTCCTCTGCAGGACGATATGCAGTAATATAAGTTTACATAATACATCAAGGTTACGATACCGGGCTGCCTTTACTCATTTCCCTGATTTTTGTTTTTCTTCCTTTTATCAGTTGCATCACTTTATTCTGTGGTTTGCACAGAACAGCGATGTCTGACTCAAGCGGCTACGCTGCTGTAAAGACAGAATCATGGCAGGGCGGAAGGAACAGTCCACATAGGTCTCCTCGTCAGGGTGGAAACACCAGTAATATTCTGAAACAACTTTCTTCACAACATGGGCTTAAATTCCAGGACTGCCTTTTTTTTTAAACACAACAAACCAAGCAGGATGTTTGTTTACAGACGGTAAAAGTCCTTCATCCTCTATGTGTTAGAGCAACATGAGCAGCATGCAGGCAGGCGTAGCAAGTGTTTTACTTGACGCACCTAAATGAAAGCAAATGCTCCACAAACGTCCTCGTGACACGGAAAAACCTGTGCAGGCACATTTCTCTCCCAGACAGAACAATTGACCCGGAATCAATAGGAAATTAAAGAGAATCGGACCGTTAGGGGAAATTGATGATGGACCTTTTAATCGAGGAAGTCGTATTAATTCCCTTAGCTGGGATCATTTTGTTTATATATGTAGTTGCACAGGTCTTTGTCCGTATTTAAGACCTTATGTTGATGATACTGCAGTTAAATACTTTGCTTATACTGCACTCCTCTAATCGTGTTGTTTATGAGTCTGACCCGAAAGGGTGAAAAGTCACGAACCCAAAACCCAAAAAGGAAACTGAGAACGGGTCACTTCTGCAATGGTGGAAAGGTTACATGTCTACACTTGGTAGCAGTGTTGCATGTAATGAAATGTGCCGACGTATGTCGATGTGCAGAGGAAGAAGTAAAAACGGGCACAGCATCAGGGGATTCAGGCTCCCTCTGACAGCTGCCTGCGTCGGGCTGCCAGGAGAGAGCGAGCCTCTTTGCCGCAGCCTTTCCTAAGATGAATAAAATATGACGAGCATATACAGTAGTGAGTCACTGTTACTCTGATGCAACATGCAACAACATCTCTAAAGCAAACAAAAAAAAGCAGAGGGCCATGTGTGAGTGTGGATGTGCACCAGCGGCTGTGTGTCCAAAGCGAAAGAGGCAGAACAACACGTAATAACGGAGTTCTCACTCGCTGTTTTTCTTAACAGAATGCCTGCACTTCAGTCACACACAGACGTGGTTGCCTTCATGTAAAGGCTGGTTCACTGCTTATTTTAGATTCTGCTGCCCTGTTTTCAAGGTACAGCGTTCCTATCTGACACGTGAGGACTAATATTGTGATAGGAAATCTATTCACAGCGAGACTTTTCTGTGTATATATCCCGGACGAAAACTTCTCACTGTTGACTTTCTCAAATGTCACGACTCCATCGAACTGTGGCGAAGCAGAAAGCTCAGTAATTTATCTCCAAACCTCAGGAGAAGAAACAAAGTATTTGCAGAGAACGCTTGGTACAGCCTTGGTATTGGTACATAGAAAACATGTTGTTCTGGAATATTGGTGAACTGCCCCTTTATGTTTGGGTTACTCAGAGCATTTTTACTTGAGGTAAATGTAATATTTATCCTGGTTTAAGTAGCCTTTCCTTATTACCACTAAACAAGAATTACAGCTGAGGCCAATGGGAATGTCAGACCTGTTTAAATCTAGCAAAACCTTTATGCAACATGTGTCACTCCATCTGTTATATATTTCATAGACAAGTTCACATTGTGACCTGCGGCTGACGCTAGAAGGAAGGTCAGAGGGTCACAGAGGTCAGGAGGATTCCTCCTCTGGGGACCATGAACGTCTGTTGGCAGGGATTTCTCAATCTGGAACAAAGTAGTGTTCCATCACTCAATGCCACGAACTGGATTAACACCAGGAACTGTGGTTTGATGTCAGGCATCACAGACGTATCAGAAGTCTTTTATGTATCCACGGCAGCATGTCTTCTTTTTTTAATCAAACCCTATCGGAGGAATCCATGAACCGTTGCAGAGACGGTGTGCCTGTAGCCACCTGAGGGCTGTGCAGACACACCTGACAAGGCAAATATTGCAGTCTGTGTTTTGGCCTCGGTGTATAACAGCGCAACCAGGCCGTGTTTAAGTTGCTGCAGTTGACTGGGGAGAGTGTCGAACCAGGAGTCAGTGAAGCGCTGAGCAGGAGCTCGAGCTGAGCCATCCTCCCCCCTGAGCAACCTGGGAAAGACATGTGCTCAGTCACCGAGAGGTGATAAGGGATGACACGGAGAGGCGATGGGCTCATGGCTGACCAAGTGTGCCTCATTTATTTACTTCATGTGATAGCTCCAGACGTCACAGCCAACCTGAGCAGTTTTTCCTGACAGATGGAGAATATTAGGAGGAGCTCATGCGCGTGCTCTTCTTACAACCAGATCCAGAAAAGTAGCTGATAAGGGGATCGACTTAGGCACTCATCCCGCTTAATGCTGCTACTGTCGCAAATTAATAGCAGAACATGCATGAGGACGGATGGAGGAATAATAAGCCCTAACTGCATATAAATAGACGAGGCTTGGCTACTGTTGAACATCTTTTAAAGGGAATCCTGGCGGAGACTATTACTGAACACCAAACTATCATGCTACATTTAATGACACATCCCCACCAGGAAGTAGGAACAATCCCAGAGTCTCCAGTAGTTCACTGATCAAAAAGCAGGAAGATGGAGGTTCGGGGAGCCAGTGCAGGAACAGAGGGAAACACATCTTAATTCGGCCACGTAGTTCATCTCACAGCAACCTGACAAATTTCTCCAGCCGGTGTGACAGCCCAATTAGATCCAAGAATGCTGAGAGGAGATCTGAAGCTGTTGCTGACACCGACTGCACCGGCTGACAGACCTCCGTCTGATTCTTTATCACACTGGGGATCCTGCTGCTGTACTGCGGTATTGTCAAGACAGCTAATCAACATCTCCTGACGTCCTCTTTAACAGAGAAATCTGTCAGATTCTTCACGGAAGATGTGGATGTTTCTACAGACTGACTGCGGATGCTCGGAATAAATGATGCTCGCAGGGCTTAATGTCTGTAATACATTAAGCAGAGATACAATACTTGATCGTCAGTAACCGTCCGAACACAGGAGCCTCCCCCAGGAACCAGGCTCAGTTACTGGAAGAGTCAACATCTTCAAAATCTGTGGAAACAAACTGTAACTTGTTTGCACTTCATTCAGTTTTATATGTGGAAAGTTATTTAAGGGCTTCAATGCAGCTTTCATTGCAGTTCACCCATTACCCAAAGATAAATGTCTCTCTGACTAACACACTGGCAGCACTCAGGCCATTTTGTCCTCCAGTTTCCTATAAGTGCAGTTGGTGGACAAAATCTTTATTTATTAAAGAGCTGGCGGTTGCCAGGTTGAAGCTCTGTGGGTGCAGTAGGTCCGGTGAACAGAGCCCGGCAGTTTGTCAACAACAAAGATTTTTTTGTGAAGCAGGAATCAAACCGAAGAAAGGACAAGGGGGTCCGCCGGCGGAGGTGAGCAGCTACAGTGGTGATGTGCTGATCAGGTCAATCGGGCCTGTTACGTTCACAGTTTGCCCCCTTTTCTTTTGTCCTTTTTTTCATTCCCTCAATTACTTTCACACTTTTGTCTCTCGCCTCATTATCTCACAAACACGAACATGTACGATGTCAGCGCCTCTGCCTCCCATGAGCGGATGGTGTCGGACATTCACATCGCCGGTGAGTCAGAGTGAAACCGACAGGAGTTTGGGTGAGACTGAGACAGAGTCTACGCAGCATCAAAGACCCTGACAAGTACATGTTGCAATGTCAAAGAACAGAGGGGAGTTTCTATATTTGATTAAATAAACATATAAACATATCTACTAAAATTGGTTGAAGATTCCCATTAAAAGGGGACGTGCACACATAGTAACTAGTGGTACAATGCAGAACGTTTGATGGTTGTAAATACGTTCTCTGTCCGGTTCAATACACATACTCAGGATCCCCATCCTACAATGCATCAATGCATCAACCTATTGTTATTAAAGCTGTGGAACCCCTAGTACTCCCCCACCACCTGTCTAGGCAGCAATTATCTAAACACGTCTTAAGTCCGGCGGTGAGAAAATCTTTTCTCTATAAGCTGAAAATCTGTCTGAGATGTGCAGCAACGAGGTGACCGACTGTGGATGTGGACGGAGATAACACAGTTGAACATTATCCTTGAGCTTTTCAGGAAAAGGGGAAAAAAACAACTCATTGTTAAAACATAATAAGTCAATTCAATTATTCAATTGTTGCCACAAAGTATGAAACTGCTGTTCTGTGAAACTTCCAGCGCGTCATCGCCTGATTCAGCAGAGTATTTAATGCCAAGCTATTTCGGTAAGAGCTCTAATGAGGATCCTGACATCTTTACTTGATGCTGATATATCCGGAACGAGTGTCCAACAACACCCCTGTTGGTTTACTGTAATGGCAAGCACAAGAAAGCAGGCTTGGATTCCTCTCAGTTCCTCGGGTGATCTTCAAAGGCCGCAGCCGTTGGATATGATCCATGGCACATCCCTGAGAGGTCGCCAAGAGGATGAGGAGATAAGCTCTGGAGGAATTCAAAGCCTTCACACTCTGCTGTCGGCCACCATGTCGCTACAAAAGACCTCATATCTGTGAGAAATGTTCTTTAGTTCTCCTCTGCAGCAGGAGCCGAGCTCGCCTCTGATGAACTCCTCTAGAATTCGACACCAAATGTGCCGTAAAAGCGTCGAGGCCGATGCTCCGTTTGACTGTAACATCGGAGGGACTCCCGGTGACAAAGGAAACGCTGCGACTTTGACCGTGATTATTCACAGCGGCGACGGGAACAGCACGCTCTCATTCTGGAGAGGACAAATAACAATTGCAGCAGTTGGCATATTTCTGACATTTGCTCACCTTTGCCTCGGGGAGGACGGAGCCAAAGGGAGAGCACAGGCCCCGCCGGCCACAGGGAAACACACCATTGTACCACCATCATTATTATCATTATTATTGTGTGGTTTAAACCGCCTTTACTAAATGGGTTAACCCAAAACACAACAGGGAGGGGAGCTCTAATTTGTGTTTTACAGTGACGCTCCGGGTATTGATCAATTCGGCTTGGTCTAGATTCAGGAGCGATGAACTGAGTGCAGCAGTCCCGCTGGTTTGCCCAGGGCTCCGTCGTGCTCCGTGTTTTTTATTCACTGTCATTCCCACGAGCTGAAAGACTGGCAGCAGAGCCAATTAGTGCCATTCATCAACTGATTCGAACAGCGTTGTGATCATGGTGGTTAATAATAGCAAGCAGCGTGTTCTTCTGCTTCTAACTGACACTTTGCTGTGCAGTTGCTTCTCTTGTGTGTGTGTGTGTGTGTGTGGGGGGGGGGGGGTCATTGACCAGCTGAAGCTAGTTCTGTAAATATTGATGCTTTCACTATCGATTTATCTTCCTGTTCCATCTGTTTCATGTTTTTACATGAAATATTGGGAATTTTTTTGAAATGTCTTCACTTTTCTGGGCAACATTCCAAACATTAAGATATTCAGCTTCCAGATTACAATAATATCAGCAAATCCTCCCATTTGAACAGCTGCAAGCAGGGAATGTCATGAACGGCAATGAAACGAAAAACGTTCAGTTGGCTGAGTGTTTAAAGACAAACCGCACCAGGAAAGTAGATCAACTCTGGCAAGAAAAGTAAAAGTGCAAATTAAGATATAAAGTTCCTAAACTGAAAAGTTTTAAGTTGATTATCGATATATTAAGAAAAATGTCCTGTCTGACTCCAGCTTCTTCAATGGACCTTTTTCTGTATTTTTATAAAAGTAAATCGAAGATCTTTGTTGTGAACAAAACAAGATTATTTCAGGATGTCCTCTTGTGCTGATCAAACCTTTTTCCACCATTTCTCTTAAATCTCCCAGATCAAGCAACTCATCGATTAACTGAGAAAAAATAATCAACAGATGAATCGACGATGGGAATAATCATTAGTTGCAGCCCTGAAAGGAATAAATGAGCTAAAGGAAATGCAGGTTAGTTTCAGGCTGTTTTCTGGTTCTCAGCTCTGGTTAAAAATTAGCAGGAAGCCTCTAATGAAAGTCCATGACTTCACACTTTGGGTTGAATGATAATGGAGCTCCTGGTTAGAGACTGGTGCAGCTGGAATGGCCCCTGAACCAGAGGGACACATTAACAGCAGACAAACAAACACTACAGATGGACATAAGAGGACTGCATGCTTGGGCAAGTGACTATTAGGATTTTATAAAGTCTACAGAAAGACACAACTCTTCAACTTCATTGCCTTTAAATAGACAAAGCTCAGTGCTGCAATTCAGTGTTTCCTTTAAGTGGCATCAAGTTTAATCACATTCTAATGATGTTTCCAAATCAACCTGCAGACATGGTCGGATCATTTCTGGGCTAAAGTGCAGCCTGCACACTTTTAACACCGCAAACATCCTCTTTGCACCTTTCACACAATCCTCACTGCGACGTTTCCCCTCAGTGTTGTCAAAGCAGGAAATATAACATCTTTTAAGACTTAAATTCTTTACCTCAAAGACGAGCAGGGCTTCAGAAGATGGCTTGAAGTGGCAGATCATAGGACGCAACTCCGCCGGTCATCTCTCAGGCTCGAGATGTTTCATCGCCGCGATAAATGTGCCAAATATCAGCCGCAGCATGTTCTCTTAAAAAAGCTGCTTTCTGTTTGTCTCTTCTTCCGCAGTCAACTAACGTTAGTTTAGCAATCCCATAAGCTCGATCGGTCTCTCAGCGTTGTTCAATAATCTGCTGCACCGCGGATCCGCCGCTCCTCGCTCCAGGCGCTCGGACAGGGAGGCGGTCATGTTAATGGCCCTGCAGGCTCACCGGTCCACTTCAGGCTGCCCACTCTCCGGTCCTCTCACCCCTGTCATCCGCTCAGGTCAAAGCGTGGATGTGATGCAGGCGGTGGGTAGAGCTGTCTTTGCAGTCGCCTGAAGAGCTGAGGGTTTTTTTTTTCTGACGCTGCGGAGAGGCAGCCCCGCACCGTGCGTCCTGCGCTCCACCGCGGACCAACAGCACTGCCTGCTGTGCTTAAAGGGACACAGCACCGAGGCACCGAGGCGCGGGGACCGGCTCTGCTCCCAGGGCCACACAGGGGAGAGTTGGGGAGGTGACACACTCCCCACGCGTTGGAGCTGGAGTTGTGACAGGAATTCATTCAGAATCAATACGACGTGGTGAGGTGAGCTTTACCTTTATAAGCAATCTGCCTGGATTGTTTGCCCTCGTGCAGTGACTCAACACAGGCGCGCTAACAATGGGTCAGGAATGTTTAAAGCATGCGTCATGTAGATGATTTGAAAAGGAGAAAATAAGTCTCCTATCAGTGCAGTTGCAGCCAGTGGCTGAGACCAAATGGAAAGTGGTAATAGATAACAGCAATACCATTGATTGATCATAATAACAGCTGGCTCAGAATTAGTTCAGAATACAAGCTGTCAGTACATCAGCAGTATTAGTATCTTGTGAATCCCATTCATTTATATTTAGTTGACCATATACATCAGACTTATATTACCCATGTACTCTTATTTTCCAAGGTGTCAATTGTAAATGTAGTTGGATGTTTGTGTATCTGTGTGTGCTAACAGATGTAACTTATGTTGTTTGACGTAAATCTGTTCAAACAGTCACATTGTGGGGATTCAGCTCTGTTTCGTGGGAACACACGTAAGGTAATCGTAATGTTTTCAGATGGAGTCTTGCTGGAAGGTTAAAGATGAGTTTGAGGGTTTTAGGCAAGTAGCTGTTATGGTTAAGTCTCCAGGAAATGAATGTAAGCCAGTGTAATGTTGTGTGTGTGTCTGTGTGTGTGTGTGTGTGTGTGTGTGTGTGTGTGTACAGCTATCTTTCTGAGCACCAAGCTCAGGAGCAAGTGAAAGAATTATGTCAATGGATGTCCCCACAAAGATATCTATACAAACGTGTGTGTGTGTGTGTGTGTGTGTGTGTGTGTGTGTGTGTGTGTGTGTGTGTGTGTGTGTGTGTGTGTGTGTGTGAGAGAGTGCTTGGCCAGATTAAGCAGAGGTCATTTGTAACAGTTGGGGTCTGACCTTAACAGCGAACAAAGCTCTCCATCACCGCACGAATCTGAAAGAGTTGCTAAAAAAAATATCACAGAATCAAACTCACGAACCCACTTTGACCATTTCATTCATGCTGATTCGCACCACTATGCTTCCACATCTTGATCAATAAAAAGAGTCGGTTTGCCTGCTCTGCTTTGACGTTTTAATCCAGATTTCTGTTTCTGGTTCACTGCACTCAAATCCCACCTACAGATGTTCGGCCGCTGTGTGTCTCTGCAGCGTGAAGGCTTTGTAGCATCGGATCGGGGCGATCATCCATTCTATTTAACCGCAAATCTACTTGTGTGTAAACTGTGCTCCTCAATCAGTTTCATCGTTCTGTGCCTGACAGTCATGGCTACTACATCAACAGACCTTCAAAGAGCATGTACACAAGAAGACATTTATATGCAAGCAGAATGCGCATAAGAACCCCGACAGATGTCTGAAAGGCCGTCTGCAGTCTACCTGGATCGAATGGGGAACCAGCTAACTGTTCATGAAAAGATTCTGTGGGTTTGCCTCACCTGTGAGCTTCGTCACAGTCCGCTTGGTTCCTTCTAGCTCACCTGCAGCCTGAGTAAGACTTCCAGTTATTACAAGCTTAACGCTGGTATCCTTAAGGGATTTTGTGCTGACACAACAGAGATGACTCTGCATATTTCAGTAGCATCAATTCACGGGTCGGTTGTTGTCTGTGCTGTCGCCCGTGGTGCTGTCACCTACAATTACTCTTCTCTACATGGTGACTCAGCGATGGACTCCAACTGAGAGGGGCACTTAAAATCACCAATTTGCAGTTGTGATATTACTCATGCTGAATCAGGCAGACAGGACAGGACCGCAGCCAAACGGCAGTAGCCTAATACTCGGTTTTATGTTTGTGGAAAGCAACTGGGTTTAACTTACACAGGTTGCACTGCAGAATGTCACGTATTGATAAAATGCAGTAAAAGTATCTTTAAAAAGACAGTTGGGGCATGTCTTTGAGAAGATCATCCAAAAATCATGTGGCGCAAGAGATAAACCACCAGACCGGCCGACACCGGCTCCAAACTTGTGTATATCTGCATCACAAGCCAGCAGTTGCTGCATTGTGTGTGTTGGCCTGCATGTGATCACCACTCGTTTATCTCGGCTGCGATACGAGCGCAGAAGTAAATAGATGATAATGGGCCCATTGTTTAGAAACCCGGCTCCCTCATGGGGATACGGCGGCGGCGGTATGACGTGGGGTGAAAAATGTTCTTTCATTTCATTTTCAGATTGTGACCAGTTGAATCATTCCTCTGACGCCTCCTGTTTCATGTCAGGATCTAACAAATGAGTTTGGTGCACATTTATTGCACACAATGCGACAAATAAGTCATGTGCACATATGAAATGGTCCTGTTGGATCTCTGTGTTTGCCATTAGAATATTTATAGACACAGGCGCAGCTTGAGAACAGGCACGGCAGGGACATGCTCGGGGCTCCAGGCCACTAGGGGGCCTTGAGGGCTGACAAGAATGTCTCAAACTGTGGCAACCACAGTGGATGCAACCACATAACCAGCCACTGGACCGTCAGGAGCCTCCCTTAAAGGGCCCCACGTGATGTCCTTCAAACAATCATGATCGCAACGACTGCGAGACACTCACAAACGAAGAGGAAAAAAGTTGGTTATTGATGAGAAATAAAAGTATGTTTACATTACACGTGTTTGCTGTTGATGTCAGATTATTTATGACGTAATCGGGGCCCCTGGGAATTTATACCATGACCCCAAAAGACCCTAGAGAACACCACTGCTGCTTGTATCCAAAATGAGGTTTCACCCAGGGGACGAATGGAGTGTTGGTGCTGCAAATAGAACCCCATGAGAAATCCTTTGAAGACAAAGTACGGGGCGAGACTTCCATTCATGTGTTTTCCCGACTTCACGTGCCTGTGCAATGTGAGGAGGGGTAAATATAGACATCTACAACACAATACAGGCTGCTGAAAGACAGAGGAGTATTCCCGTTTGGTTCCTTGTCAACATCACATGTAAGAATCAGACACCTGCTCCTGATGTCAGAAGTCAACATGTGCCTCATCGTCACCGACTATTATTCAGTTTCGGGTTTCTCCAGGGAAGCTCTCAGTGAATCAGAGCACCCACAGCTTTCCAAACACTATTGTCAGCGCGCCATTGTGTGTGTGTGTGTGTGTGCGTGTTTTGAGGTGTTCAGCCTCTACTAATTGTCACATGAGACCGGATTCAGGTGAAGTGCACTCGGGAACGTGAGTGTTGCCTCCAGCTCATCAGGAACAAAGAAATGTCAATGTTGTAACTCTGCCTCAGCATCCTCAGGGCAAAGCAGACGTGAGTTTTGTTGGGATTTTATATTTTCTAAGCTAGGTTTAGTATGCTAACATGTATAATGTTATACAGTCGACTAGAGTGTTGTTGTGTAATGCTTACTCATGGGGACATGTGTGCGGGGATTGTCTGTGACACAACCGAT
>CAAKHC010003314.1:55632-65836 GCA_901007825.1 Macroramphosus scolopax | reverse complement strand
ACAGATGAAAGGCAAAATATAAAACTTGATACTAAATGATATAATTCAGTAAGAGAGTGATGCATAAAGTCAGAAAAGCTCTAAATAGAGTCACTTCATACCTGCGCTTCCTGTGAAGAAGACGTTCCTGCCACTCAGTACAGCACTGAGGACAGCAGCCTGCTCTTTGTTCAGCTTCCGTGATGGCAGGCACAGGATGGGCTTCTTGTTAGGGTTTGCTTTCACCTGAGGTATCAGACAGTTACGTGCCAATTGTCAGCTAAAATACACAAATAAAGATGGTGCAGCAATACATTTTGAAATGGGAACTGTTTAACTCACAGGGCTGAAGTTACAGTCACTCCTTGACCTTTTGACCTGCTGCCCTGTTCCTGCCACGGTCCTCCTGTTGGTGCGCTCCGACAGTCCTTTGGGAGGCTCCTTACACCGGAGCTCGTTCGCCTTCTGGATGTCCTTCTGCTGCAGGGGGCTGATGGCCTCGAAGCTGCGGGGCAGGCCGGCTTTCAGCTTCTCTCGGTTGCTCAGAGGTTTGCTGCTCTGCCAGGCCTGGTGTTTGATGCTCAGGGTTTTGAGGAAGACGTTGAGCTGGTCAGGAGGGCAGTTGGAGATGAGCACCTGGATGTTTTCAGGGACCAGCTTCACGGTGCACTTTCCATCTCTGGCAAACTTGGTGAAAAGTTTGATGTCTTTCAAAGTGTAACTTTGCGGGACTTTCCCGTCGTGGAGCCGCAGGATGATCTCGTTGAACTCATTCCGTCCCAGGACAACAGCCGCCTTGCGGAGGACCTGCCTGCGCGTCGCTTGGCCGGAGGTGTTGAGATGCTCCACGGTCACGCAGCACTGCAGCTGCGCTCCGAGGTCCTCGGCGGACATCACAGCCCCTCTCTAGGATCAACACTTCACTTTAACCGGTGAATCACGGTTGATTCAGGCAGTTCGGGAACAAGAAGCAAACAAAACAACACAGTTCTACTATGCAATGAAGAGGAAACAACAAAGCAGCTGCGATTCAGTCAAACAACATCTCACGTAGCGTGATGTCGCCGGACTGTGATGCAACGCTTTAACTCTTTAACTTTAGCTTTAACTCAGCGCTGGAAACATCTTTAAAATACTTCTAACCTTTCTTCCGTATCCTTCCTGCAGCTGCTCTCCCGATTTCAAAATATGAGTCGGCGTGAAATGAGCCAATGAGATAAGGACGCTGCAGGCCAATCAGGGGGAGGAGATTTAACAATGTGACCAATGAACAGGCGAGAATCCGCGCCCATGCGGCTCCACCGACCAATGGCTGGAAACAACACCGATGACGTCACGTTTGCATGACTGACGAATGGATTTCCAGAAATAAATGTTTTGAAATGGATTTTATTTTTTATGATATCTGTTATTAGTAATTTCTTACGTCTACTACTTCTGCCCATCTGTAAAAGTGTCATTGATTTCAAATAACCAGTTCCAGATTGAATCACAATACTTCCCCTGAAGGAGGAGAGCAATGAAACACAGCTAATGAGAGAACATATAGAGGCTGCCGGGTCTTTCACACATTTCATAAATGGTTGGCGTAAAATACATATTTAGATGAATCACTGAAAAGCTGCAATAGTTCAGAAAACGTGTTTTGGTTGCAGTGCACTGAATATATAATCTGTCTTTTGTTTATTTCATTAATAGTTGTCAGACAGCAAAATGTTGTGTACGTCTAACATGTTTGTACTGTTTCAATGTTTTTAAACATGAGACTGAAGTGAAGAGGGGCCAGTTTATGAATCAGATGAAGTGATATGCAAAATATGTATTGATAATTTTTCTACTTGTATTGGAAATATGCTTTTAATTGCCAACAGTGAGCACACTGATAAAGGGCTCAAAACAATTCTGCCTAAATCATAGTGCTTAGACTTTTCATTTGGTTATTATGGGTTGTAATCCATGTAGTTTCCAAGAGTAAGATCACATTCTTTGATCCTTGCACTGACTTCCAGTTTAAATAGACAATTGAATTCAACACCCTACTGTTGGGGTTTTACCTATTTGCTTAGCTAGGTTTAGTATGCTACTATGTGTAGTACTTATACAATCAATGAGAGGTGTTTGTATTGTTATTTGCATACAGTAGATGGTTTTCTATCTTCTGTGATGGGTTCATCTCTTGATTGCTTCCCCAAGTCGTCCACCTGGTCATCAGCATCATCTTCTTCCCAAGCAACAGTAAACTTACGGGGGGGGCTGTGAGGTATGTGTGCCCCAAAGATAAGAAACACTGGTTAAGAAGATTGAATCTTTGACCCTGACGACATCAAGAAGAACCAGAGGAGCAGACTGAGGAAGTAGGACAGATACCATGAACAGAAAGACAGTGAACTGAGGTGATATCTTGAACTGTGCATGGACCTGAGGATGGACAGTGCCTACACACCAACAAGGAGACTGAGAGTTGAACATGTTGAACAATACTCGGGGTTCTTGAGGCTTGAGGCTTGTCTGAACTCTGCAGCCTCAGGAAACCTCAGCTGAGCGATATTCATTGATGCTTGTGAAATAAACCACCACAAATACAGAGAAGTTGCTTGTCTTATATTTTAAAGCTTGCACGGGATTAACGAACACGACACTACTCATTGTCTACAAGTGTCTTAACGGTCGGGGTCCAAATTATATTATTACGATGTTTACTGACTACAAGTTCTGTAGGTGACTCACATCAGCAGGGTATGTAGCCATTTTTAAAACTCAGCTAAAGACTGTTTTAATTTCCTCTGCATTAATGCTACTGATATTTCTTATTTAAACTTGTCTTATTTTACGTCATTTTAAATGTTTATTACCTTTGTACTTTATCTTGGGCTTTTGAATGACCTTTGTGTTTGATAAGCTGCTACACAAATAAACTTGCACTTGCACTGATACTTCTGGTACTTGAAGTATGTTTCGCTGATAATTCTTCTGTATTCCAGAAGGTTTTTGGATGTTTAGTCACCTGAAGTAACGAAAGAAAATATTTTTGAAAACCATAATTGCATTTAAATCTGAATGAATGCATGTTTTACCCGTAGGGGGCAGTAGGAGTCTCATGGTTTACATTTGTCTGATAGAATTTATTGCAAAATCACTCAGGTTTTAAATTAGTGTTTGCATACAGGCACAGATGCACAGACATTATTCTCCAATGCTGTGAGTGAATGAGGCTGATATTATGTTGCATACTCCATATTTCACTCCGATAGTATTTGCATAAACAGATTTGCAGGTTTTGTCCCAGTGTTGGGATGTTTTTGTGATTTTCAGGACTGATTGACAGATAATTTATACACACAAGGGATATTTGATATTCTTTAGCTGTAACGACCTTACAGCAGGCGAAATGATAATCAGTGTTCTTTCAAGGCAGATGTTCAGAACAAGAGGCTTCTTAGGCATTAAAAACTTTCCATGTTGGAGATTATTCCTGGATGGGAACATTCATGTTATGCAAACTTACACATTCTGCGTCAGGATGGCCTCACTTACGGTTAGTCAACATTTGATCTGTGATCGAAGGTAGTGTGTTCCCCTGCGGGCAGTGGATCCCAACATGGGGGTTAAAGTTGACTCTGCTTTTATGATCTCTACAGATGGTACATTTATAGTAAACACTGGTGCCTGCTGTAACTGCAGATACTCTGGCCCTCGTCCAAAGTATTAGCACATGTCACATCTCTCCCTCGAAACCACAACAACTGTTAATACTCTGTATTCCTGATAAACATGCAGCAGCAGCAGCAGCAGCATTAGTTTCTGAGCACCACGTGAGAATGGAAAAATACAACTAATGCTGATAATTTAGAATTCAGAGAAATAAGTGCATAGTGTTTTCATTTAATCATAGAGCGCGCAGTCCGTGTTCCTCAGCAAATAATCCATTAACGGACATATTCATTAAAGTTGAGTGTGTGATGAGACGCTTTTATAGCAACGAGTCACAGAGGGACAGTGTCTGCACCCGAACATCAACACTCACATCACTGGGTGGGAGAATTTTGAAGGCTCTCACCTGCCTCAGTGTGACAGTGTCATTAAGTGAAGTCTGTATCCAATTATAAACCAAACAGCCGCGACCCACAGGAGTGCTGATGTTGAGCTCAGCTCCGAGGCTGAGCGGAGATCTGTTGTACATTATGTGTTTAATGACATCGGTGGCCCATCTGTCATCAGTTACAGTGAAGGTGTCCTGTTGGCTCTGAAGTGTAAAGGTATTGAAATATGTTGTGACGGTTTCGTTTCCATCGTTACTTTCTACGTGACTGTCTCATGCATCTCTAATCTGTCCGTACAGTAACAGAGCTACAGACCGAATCAGAGACCTTACTGGTACTCTGTCAGAGTAAAGGGCACGTCGACTCAGCCTCCACTTACCCATTCATCCACCCGGCCACACACACACACACTGCAGAGGTACTTGAGGGTGCAAACCTTTCTCAGCCCAGTAGCTAATTATCTGTCTGTCTTTTATCTGCAGTCTAACGTAGAGAGAGCACCTACCTACCTACCGACCGAGCTTTAGTCAAATGTACGGTGTTCTCTGCATGCAGTGTGTGTGCTTGATTCATGCTGAATTATTTACGTGGAGGGATCAGATCAGGAACAACAAGACGTTAACCAACCATTACATACTGTGTAGTGAGCTGATCTCAATAAAGGACTCATATTCCAGGAGAGGGTAAAGATAAATGGAACACATGAATCCTTCTTTGCAGGGGATCATTTCTTCTAGTAAAGCAACTATTTCCTTCAATCTTGTTATGTAAAGTGTCTAAACTGCTAATGAATCTCTTTAAAATGGACAGTTTTCCTGAACCTCTATCCTCTGGGTTTGTTTTGAGTAAGAAGTGTCTGAATGCGGGTGACTGACTCTGACTTACATTATGCCGAAACAAAAACACACCAGTAGAGCGTAATTAACTAGAACGAGAGAACTTCAATTTCCATAATAATTGCATTTTTTGTTAGCATGCACACAGAGAGGCTTGCTAATGATTGAAAATCTGAATATTCATAACATCTGAATGTTGATCAATTAGTTTGCAGGCAACATAAAGATACCAAATACTGTATATATTATACTGGAGTATATAAACACACCATATGGAGAATAGAACCCCCGTGAGAGGGGCTTTGCATTGTCTTATTGGTTCACAGAAGATGTTCAGATCTTTTCTGATGAACAGCTGCTCGTTGCTCCTGAACTGGATAACGTGGCTCCTGACTCAAACTGCTGTATCATATCATATGACTCACACTAACCATCTGCAGACATCGGTCCCACTGCACTAATAATCCGATCCTACTCTCACATCTGTGACTGTCTGCAGTAATTCGATCTGTGAAACGCCTCGACAGAACTGGGAAGTATGTGGATCATAGATGAAGTCTGAGTGGCCACCGTGCAGAGATATCAGAACATAGCAATAATATCTGCATTCAAGACGGTCGATTACGACGTGTTTCGTCTTGACATTTGTTGCGTCGGTAGAGGAAGCAATCGAACCCAAACTGAAACCAATATAATCATTTTAAATTGGACCAATTAGCACATTTTAGATTCACTTTCTTTATAGGATGAAAATGCTGCAATGACCAAACTAGAAGTGCAGTCAGACGTCTGCTGAGGTCTGAGTAATATCTACTGTGATTTCCTGAGACAAGAACATTTATTATCTCTATAATATTATACACATCATGCCCAGTGTTGGACTAACACCTCTGTTTGAGTAAACCCTGTCATTGAGATGAAGATGGGCGGCAGGACTCCAGCTCAGAGAAATACATGATGAAACAATGTGTTTAAACTACAACATGAGTTCAAATAGGAGTTAGATTGACAGACACGTCAGTCAGGTGTTTTGTAAACACCACAGACATCAAGCAGAAGCCGACTCGATCAGCTGATCTGAGGTTGATGTGGAAATGTTTACGGCTCTAATGAGACGAGGTGAATCCTCGCTGGAGACGCCTCTTTAACTCCCACATCAACGTTTTTACATTGTGACACACAGGAAATATAAATGATTTATTTCATGAGGTGGGATCAATATCTCAATGAAGCACTGTGATGAAGGTCACCACGCTGGCAGCCCATCATCATCAGACAGACTACATGCAGCTGGAGACAGCAAACTGACACACCTGATTAAACACCACCAAGGTCCCTGGAATCTGTATAAAAAAACATTTCAGGTTTTTGAGCAGTTGACATTTACATAGTCCTCATCCCCCACTATCAGAAGTAACAAGGGTTGATGATGAGCTTGATACTCTGATTGGAATAATGTGTTCTAGTTGATGTGCTTCAGCACCGATAAGTGCAATTTAAAAACCTTCAAATTGCACCAACTTCTTCCTATTAAAGAGTCTAGAGACGTATGAATATGCAAATACTTGACTTGACAGACAGACAGACAGACACACACACACACACACACACACACACACACACACACACACACACACACACACACATCATGATATGTCCTCCCTTGCTGAACCTCCATGTTGCACAAGTGATGACAGATGAGATTTCCTGTCAGTCATGAAACATTCATCCTCTGAGGATCGTGAATGTCTCGTGGTGATCGGCAGTTCATCCAGTAGTATTGATACGTTTCAGCCTGTGCTGGAAGCGTCAGGATTAACATCCCCCAGATTGGGCTATTTTTATAGTACAGCATCCGACTGGTTCAATTATCCCCAATAACAGAAGATAAGAGAAAGGCAAGGCAGGTGTCTTCAGACGCTGTTTTGTCAGCATACTGACAAAGGTTAATGGAAACAGGTTAGTTATTCACCTCCTGCCCTGCTCTCTCTATAAATTCTGTCTCTGAGGAGCAGAGATTTCTCTCAGTGGAGCTTCATCTACCTCTCTGACTTACGAGCAGGTGGTGATTTAAAGCTCCATTGTTACTGTTTGGACCCAGTTTACTGTCACTGTGACTGAAACAAGTTCATGATCTTAAATCTTGAATTGTTTTTCTTTTCTCTTTCTTCATCTAATTTATCCGTTATCATCTTGCAATAACTGAAATCATCTAGAAATGTGTCTTCTTATCAGTTGGTGTAAATCCTGTCGTCTCCCGATGTTCTTCTAATGAAGTCCTGGTGACAGACTGCAGTCACGTCACTAGTGAGGAGTTAGAGGTGAGCCAATCCCAGCTGACAGTGTGCGAGAGGCGGGGTCAAACTGGACTGGTCGCCTGTCAATCACAGGCCTGACACACAGAGACAGACAACCACTTAGACTGCATGTTCCTGCTGAGGATGACTACAAGTCACCTAGAATGAAGTCAGACGGAGGAAACAGAGGGTTCACAGCCTTCATCTCTCTGCTGGTTGTATTTCACATTTAGAATATTTCAATAAGAAGGGTCGAACGGGTCTGGGAGCTCGAGAGGCAGAGAGGATGACAAATTGGGATGATAACTGACAAGCGACTTATTTTTATATCAATTAATTAGTTCTCCTGTGGTGCAGTATCTCCGTCTCTCGGTCTGTTTAACAGATGTCTCAAACTCTAATTCCCAGTCTTTCCAATTCCGTTTGACACCTCAAGACACGACATGTTGAATTATCAACTAATTGGGAGAAAAGTGCACCTTTGATTTTGTTTGTGGTTGGATGTCGTTTGGCCAGATCATTGTCACTTTAATGAACTGACTGATGTCACTATGTTGAGGGGCTAAACCAACAGACAAGGATGTTGACAATGATCTGGTGATTGAAGCCCATCGAGGTTTACAGACAAACAAATATAATCAGCAGATGGAAGGAAGATAAGGTTTGTGGTTGTGGTATCACTCTCTCTCTGTGTGTGTGTTGCATTATTTCCACCTCTCTTTCCTCCCTCTCATCGCAGTAGCAGGCGTTGAGGCCGAGCTCTTCGTCTTCCCAGTGGTATTTTGTCGGGATGCTTCCATCCGTTTACCTGAGCTCAGGAATCTCCTGTGCCGGGACGCCTGCGCTCACTCTCAGCATCCCTCTCACTGCTCGCGTTGCCTCCCCATTCATCTAAACACCTGCAGCCTCGGCTCCCCGGTCCACCACTCAACCCTCCGCCCACACACCCGCAACTTCTTTACAAAATACGTCTTCAATGACGTCCGTCGGCTGCGTCCAGGATTTTAGATCCTCGTTCCATAAAACATAACAGAAAGGTTGAGGGACGGATACTATCCTGTGAGTAATTACATCATCAATTTGAGAATGAACTGAATACTTCTGAAAAGTTTATAATAGCTGATTGTACTGAGTATCATCATGTACGTGCACTGATTGTATAACGTCCCGCCTGCAGACGTTCAGTAGGAGGATTCTTCCTGACGTGAGAACGTCTTTTTTTTTCTCCCCATTAGATGTGAGTGATGAACTCAGGGGATAAAAAATACAAGAGAGTTCCCTCCCACATACACAGACAAACACACATCTTCACCTTCCCACGGTCACGGTTCTGTCGTTTCAACGTTCCAGATTTATGGCCTGCAGCTCTGCATTGTGTTGTTCATCAATGAACCTTTCCATGCCGACGTCCCACACACTGCCCATTGCCCGTGTAATCTAACCGTCATTACATGTGCCTGTGTGTGTGTGTGTGTGTGTGTGTGTGTGTCTTTTGTCTCTGGTTTTTAACAAGCATTCTAGCAATTACCTTCATCTTATAAAAAAGAATCCTCTGGTTTTCATTACACAGTGAAAGATGATGTGACACTTCCCATTTCTAATAGAGACGTGCAATCCAATACACGTCCCTCATGAGGCAAGTTTGAAACCGTCTTTATTAATCCTTCTGTTCTTATTCAACTTTTGGCAAAAACACTGTACAGATAATGTGATTTCTTCCTCTCACTCTTCAACCAATTTGTATAATACATAACTGATACTTCAAGACGCCGTAATTCTCTTAACGTGAATCGCTTCAGCACCGTAGACCGATATTGTGTGGGGGGGATTCCACTGGAGGGAAGACGAGGAGAGACGAACGTTAATAATATCGTTCATAATATACAGTTGACCGTGACAGCCGACCACCTTCAGTAAAAGATTGATTAGATTGGCTAGTTTGTGTTGACATGATGTATGAAGGATAACTGGACCCCATGCTGCAGGATGGTGCCCCACGCCTTCCTATTGATGCGTCTTATTGGATACGTAAGCTGAAAAAAGTCCTGCAGGCTTCTACAGTTTTGGTCTTCTTGGCCCTGCTGGAGACTGTTGGTGGTGACCCGTCAATGTTTCAGGTTCTGAAGCATTCAGGGTCAGTTATCCAGTGACTGTGGCAGCTATAGACCAGTACATCCCTCATTAACATGGGGTTTGCATCAACATCTGTGTACACACACACTAAGATACTACATGTTAACTTAACATATTAAACATCTGGAGTTCATCCAGGTACAGATGTGTTTGTGGCGGCTGTCTTTTGGTTTATATGACAGAAATGTTTCCTATCCTGCAGCAGCATGACTGAGAAAACAAGAGTATGGAGGATCATTATCATTGATGGATGCACTTAGTCTGAGCAGACTGAATCAGTAATTCTTTCCCCTGAGAGAGACTGACGGCACGAAGAAGGAGAGCTTTTGGGGTTCTTTGCCAAGGACTGAAATTGCTTATGCCCAGATACAAAAGTACAAACACAAAGACACAAGGTCGTTTCTCTGCCAATTATCTGGTAGATGTGTAATTTAGTTTTCATATCATTCAGTTTAATACAATGCAAACTGATTTTAAACAAGTCCACAAGAGGCTGTGTATTGAATTCACCACTCACCCTGTAAACAGCTCCGGGCTCACTAATACGAGGCGAGCTGAAAGATGGGGAAGTGTGGGACACACACACACACACACACACACACACGCACGCACGCACGCACGCACGCACGCATGCACGCATGCATGCACACGCACAGGCACATGTGTGACTTACACTGACACAAAGCATGAGAACATTCAGGTGCATCACAACACCGTAATGTGACCATTATAACAGGAGGATACGACAACACCGACTCTTATAATCATCCGTCTAGAAGCTGGAAGTTTAACAGAAAATGAAAATCAGTAAAATTGAGAGGATGGAGAGAGAGAAACACAGAGCAGAAGAAATAAGATAGAAGAGGAGGAAGTGAGAGAGAGAGAGACAGAGAGAGACCAACCCACACTTACACTTCAG
>CAAKHC010003314.1:18203-35330 GCA_901007825.1 Macroramphosus scolopax | reverse complement strand
TTAATTTAAAAAAAAATTTTTTTTTTTGGGGGGGGGGGGGGGGGGGGGGTCCTTATCTATACCACAGCGAGGACACTGAGGCCGACACATTTTTTTCCCCACTTCAGGATTCTTTGAGCGCCACAGCGACGTCCTGCTCACACAGAAGTGCCTTTTTCACTGCAGAGATCTTAACTTACAGATGTTACAACAAACATGAACAGAGGCTTTGTTCTGTTCAAGCATCCCAACAACGAGCCGGCGTGCAGAGTAGGAACACCCTGAAATAAAGAAGCTAAATGAACGTAAGTCATCATTAGATTAATATTTAAGTCTGTTCCTTACTTATTGTTGGACTTACGACTGAAGACAGAAGTATTATTGTGACTCTACTGAAGACAAAGTCACATAATTTATTTTTTCCCTCTCAGAATCTTCATCAAACACCAAAAGTGCATGAATGTGTTCGTCTTTCAGTGTATTTTGATGCTTTGATGAGTAAATGAGATTCTTCATTCGGTCGGAGTCTTGCAGCCACGACGGCTCCAAACACATTCGTGAGGATCCTTCAGTGTAGATCAGCGGTAATGGCGGTAACTCATGTTGTCATTTTAATTACAGGGATTTAACTGACTCTCTGTGAGCCTGATGAGCGACGCTGAACGCTACGAGGGCCCAAAGAGTTAAACCCATAACGGCAACAAACGGCCCGCTCGCTCTCGTAAAGCGACATGCCAGTTAAAACAAACCAGACCACACATCAGGAGGCGGCTGGTGAGGAGGACACGCCGGCCCGCCGTACCTGACCCCCGGCAGGGCCGCCGACCCCCTGACCCCTGACTGCAGGAAGTGAAAGCCGTGGCAGCGTGACGGGGGAGTGCGACATGCCTGAAAGAGTCGACGGCTCTCATGTTCCGCCTGAGAACAGACCTGATATGTTAGGAGACATGTGAAGAACAACAAGGTGGTTTCATGACATGCTTCCACACCTTCTTACTGGCCATTCCTTCAGTCGGAGGAGCCCGCGGGGCATATCTATATGTGACATATCTCACATGATGTCAAAGCTCTCACACACACACACACATATAGAATGAAAGAGATAGATGACACCACAGCAGAATATAACTGGTGACATCAGTGCTCCAGATGAGCCTTGCCTATGTTCCGCCTGCCTTGGGAGACAATGTATGTACGAGGGCGTGTGAGTCAGTGGGTCATTGAGTCACTCGTGAAGTATGAATGTCCATCCACAAATACATGAGTCAGGGACAAAACCTGAGACAGAAAGTTATACAACGGAGCGCCGAGGCTGAAGGATCGAGGCCGTGTTCGTGTTCTTGTTCCCATCAAGTCAAAGCAATCAGAGCAGTTAAATCTGAGACTGAAGAGAAACTTCCTGAACTTCCAGCATGTCAAAATACCTGAAGATTAGAGGACTTCATCTGCTGCTGATCCCCTCAGAGGGACTGCATGAGGGAACAGAGTGTGTGTGTGTGTGTGTATGAATAGCACTTTGATATTAAGATATTTGCAGCCCACCACAGAAGAGGGTCACACTGGAGGACTGACAGCCGATGTTTACACACACACACACACACACACACACACACACACACACACACACACACACACACACACACACACACACACACACACACACACACACACATCTCCCCCTTTCAGAGTCACCTTCAGATAATAACTCTAATATTTCCCTCCATTAAACACCGAGGACCTTCATCATCATCATCCTCCTCCCATACCACGTAAATAAAGTCCCACACTGGATCCGAGTTCCAGAGACCCTGAACCGGCCTGCAGGTGCGACCAGGCGGGTTTGGAGCTCAGGACAAACCACAAGTGTGAGAAGAAATCCAGCATCAAACAGCCCGATCAGTGTTGTCACAGCAAACATGAAGACAAGAGAACCTGACAGATGCCAACTGAGCTTTCAGAGCAACATCACGCAGAGAAATTAAACAATGTTTTATAAAAAGCTTTAACATGTTTGTGTTTTGTAAATCAGAAGGTTCCTTACCAGCTGTCCTGCGCGCGTCCCGCTCCGAGCGCGCGCCGGCGGGGTCAGGACAGCCGCGTGTCGCGCGCCGGGTGCAGCTCATGTCTCTGGTTATCCATCCGCTGCGACGTGTCATCGTTTACGTCTTGTTGTCACAGTTTGTAACTGTTCAGAGCAGACTGTCTCCTCTGAGGCCGAAGCAAACATGAAGAATCCATCTAACAGCGAGGCTGCATCAACGCGCGAGGCGCCTCCTCCACGGGTTCACGCGGCCCGAGTCCCTTTTCTGTGGCCCGTCTGCTGTCACAGCTTCTTGCTCAGCAGCCTGAAGGAGAACAGAGATGGTGAATAGTGAATACAGACCTGAACTGGAGTCATTCAAAAGGTCTCTCGTTGGATATTTTCACGTTTTCACTTAAAGCAATAACAAGTCTCCTTCATCTGACACCTCCACATGCTGTTTCAAGACATTTATTTCATGAAATACATTTCCTAGAAACAAGTCTGATATCTGTACATGTGGAGTTATGTCAAAAGGTGTTTGTGTTGTTTAAAGAAATGCGTATTTTAGGTCGGAATGTGAAACCAAACGACCTGTTGGGACATTCTGCAGACCGGGACAGTGAAAATAAACTTTACGACAGACTGCAGAATGTAGGGTGAAGCACATATAAAATCTAATTAGGTTAAGGTTTTGTTTTTGCGGTGACAACCAGTCCAGCTCAGAGGGACAGAGATGGGCAGACAGACACGAGGAGAGTTCTGGAATATTTGCGCCTCGCGCTGTTTCTCTGCTGACTCACATCCAACCTTATTAATGAAATGAAGCCAGTTTTTCAGGCATAACTCCCCTTCTTACCTCCAGTTACCTGTTCCGTCTTGTCTCCAAACAGCTTGTGAGGTTAATCAGTAAACAACTCTCCTTTCGAACAACATGCCGCTTTAATGAGCTTCCAAACTCCTCCAAACTCTGTCAAAATCACAGAAAATCTCTAGTTTCCTTCTTCTATGTGCACGCGGGTCTTCAGAGAATTTGGATTGAAAGTTCAAGCTGAGAAAAACACCGTGCCGTCCGTCAGAGTAGCTTCAGGAAACTTGAAGAGTCCACGCGCCTTTACGCAGCAACAACCCGCGTCTCCAAATGTGCCCGTGTTGCTTTCTCCCAACTCTGAGCCGGGTGTCTGGTTATCAGAGACTGTGGCGCTCCGCTGCTTTCCCAGGAGTCTACACAGCCACTAGACAATGTCTCCAATGCCCCGAAGGGATGGACGCGATGCGTAAAAACAGCGCGCGGCTCCGCGTGTCAGAGACTTGTGAAACCGGAGCGCCGCGGCCGCTGTTCAAAGTGCTGTGATTTGTCTTCCCCGTCGACATAGCTTATGTGTGTCTTTGTTTCTCCGCTGGGAGGAGGGAGAGATGATTGTCATACAGGACGGTCATTGGGCGTTTCTGGAAGTGTTTCAGTGGAAGAATCCTCGGAACAACTATCTTTACTTCACTGTTTGCACTGTGCCACAGGCGGTCTGCGGACACACTCATGCGTGTTGACCCACTTCTGGATTCACCTGCTATCAGTCCTGGAGGATGGACATACAGCAGAGGAAGGAGCTGATACTCCTGACATACAGCAGACGCTGCTCGCCGAGCCTCCATGCACCGGCCCTGCCAGTCTGCTCTCCGCTCCGCACTGACAGGCCCTCCAGCTGAGGCACTCCCTGCAGGGCAAACACTGAGGCCGCGGCGCACAAAGGCTGGGTAAACAGCTCCTCAGGGCCCACTCTCCCTCCGAGGCGCAGACCAATGCAGGGAGGATCCCTGGTCTCTGCCTCTATTAATAGTAGCCACTAACAAGGCAACAATACACACGACTGAAGTGCCTGACATGCAGGAATGTACAGTCTCATAATGAGGATGAGCTCAACAACAACTGGACGGGATGAAGCGTGAGAGCCAGAATGGAGGATCATAGAAATATACCTTTTTATTTTCCTGGCATTACATAAAACACGGACCTGTTTACTCCTCAAACACTCATGAAACATAATCACACACTTGAAACTGGCTGAGCTGCCAAATGATTTAAATCTTCCTCACTTAAAATGATCAGATTGGAGAAAACGTCCTGGATGAAATGAGCCGCGGATGAAACTCCAGCGGTGACCCAGCAGGCCAGCGGCAGAGCTGCAGCGGAGGCCAGCGTGTGCACCTTGAACCACAAAATTAGTGTATCCACATCATCCATCACCGGAGATGAGCTTGTTGTGAGCGGCTCTGCAGCCTGACACTGTTTGTACAAGCACAGTTAAACCACATGCAAGCAAAACACACACATCTTCCGCACACACATTTACTGAGGCAACATGTTCCACCAACATTGTGAGGCTGAAAGCAAGAATCTTCAATATGTTAGACGACGTTAACACATAACGTGCTTTGTACTGACCTCATAGGATTACTTGGAATGTCTCGACAAAATAAATCAGTTAATGTTTAAGAGTGCTGTCGATGCACGAGGACCTGTAAGACTGCAAACTGGAACTGGAAGATTTATATGATTTACACATTCATTAATTGAAGGGAGTGTCCGAACATGCTGCGGTCACTTTAGGATGTGCATGCACAGGTTTCCATGGTTACTGGTTCGAGCTTATGGAGCTGCTCTAAGTCCATCCAGGTTAAACACCTGATGGGGGAGAAGGTTGGATTCTGGGTGGTGATGCTGCAGGGAGAGAGAAGTGTGCAGGTCAAGTTAAAGCCTCTCTTATTATCTCTCCAACCAAACCTTTTATTTGAGCATTTTCCAGCAATTTTGTCTTTAATTTCTTTTCTTTGACCCCAGTATTGTTAGGACATGAGATATGACACGAGCAGGGAGGTCTGGATTTATTTCCCAGACTAACACCTCGGTTCCTCACACGGTGTGGCTCAACGCACCCTCATAAATAGAGTAATTAGCACCGTCTTCCTCTCATACATCATCCTAAAGGCCGTGGAGCTGGCCCAAGTGTTTTCTGATTCACAGATGTTCCAACTTACAGATGTTTCTGACCACCTGTGTGTTCTGTGCTTTATCGCTGTCGGGCAGAGAAACAACCAGAAACCGTCTCTTCCTTAAACTATACGTGTAAATCTAATTATTAATCTCCCCTTCAGTGCTCTGGTTACGTGAAGCTGTGACACATCCAGAGACATTACGGAATATGTGACACGGCGAGCGGAGGGGAATGTTGTTTTCCCTCCTCTCTGCTGACCAGTCATTAAGTAAACAGAGGAAGAAAAGAGCCCCGTGCTCCTGCATGCGTGTCTGACTGGTTGTTTTCTCTCCCCATTCCACTTTCTTTTTACGAGGAGTTTCAATTTCAGGCCCGGGGGTCGTGGCCTCCACGTTCAAACCCCACTGAGAGGAGGTGGGGCGGGGAACCTGTCGCCGAGAATAAAAGGCCCGTCGGCTGAAGAGGTGCAGGCGTGCTCATACCGCTGTCTGCTGGACAAACAGGACTGACGGCCTCCAGTCGGTCAGCCAGCTGCCTGCAGGAGATCCCAGGTGGTAAATATCTCCCTGCTGCAGCGAGAGGCCGGAGGAGGCGAGCGTTCAATCCCACCCAGTGGAGGTCAGGAAATCTGTTGAGTCAGAGTAGCCAGATCTTTGGGTGTTTTGGTGACCGTCGAGGCGTGACTTTGGGGGTTCTGGCACCCCATTAACAGCAGGATCGGACGGCTCAGTGGTGCTTTAAAGGCCCTCAGCGTCCAGTCCTCCTACACCTCACACCGATACTGACTTACAGCAGCCACAGCTGGGCGACCCACTCCCACACTCAGCTACGCTCTCTAATGCTGAGGTGTGTGAATGTGAAAGTTTCATGGCTGCAGCTGAACAGTGTGTGTGTTTATGGAGTGTGTGCGCAGCAGGTCTCCAATGGGTCCCTGCTGGCTGCAGCAATGAAACAAGATCCACCTCGAAGTCTAGCAGGTGGAAGGAAACAAATATATGAGACAGAGATGCTAACGGACGGCGAGATAGAGAGGAAGAGGGAGGTGAGGGGACGAGACGGGACGAGTGGGACACGTGAAAAAATGATAACACATGAAGTTATACAGGAAGTGGATGAAAAATGATTTCCTCCAACTCTGGTTGGAGATACAGAGGTCGGAGCAGGAGAGGAAACCCGTCTCCATCACTCCATCGTCCCAGTGAGAGCACAGCACTCCTAACAAAGGAAGTGAAGTACGTTGAGATCAGACAGAAAAGTACACTATATACATCAAAAATATTTACTGTATACATACTGAAAGTTCACAGCGTACAGAATATGTAAAACAAATACAAAATAGCGGTTTGATAAAACTATATACAAACGTTCCACAGAATCGGTCCAAAGATGCAAACATGCACAGCAAACATCCATTACAAACCTTTTTATTGAGTTGCAGAAAGCCATTTATAACTGTAAATAAAGGAGAAACACCTTGTTTTGATCACTTCCATTGATGATGGCCAAATGTTAAAAACAATAATGGCTCCTAAAGATGATGAACGATCAAAGCGAATACATTCTGGTTTCCAAAGAAAAAGGTAACTCAAGAAGGCGATTTGGGCCCCGTCAACCTGAACACCTCCAGCATCCATAAAACTTCAAGAGGGAGAGAAATAAAATGAACCGTCCACTTCCAACACAAATACCTGCTGAGTCCAGACCAGACTGAGAGAGACGAACCTGTTCGCGATATGACATCATCACAGACGGCTTTAGTTTGGAAGTCTTACTATCATATGATACTGCAGCTGTCAGCAGCTTCATCCTCACACTCCGACTGATGCATTCAAAGACACAAACCACCAGCTGCCTGAAAACATTTGGATGAGCCATGTTTGAATATCAAATCATGCACACAAACAATAAACAACCATTTATGATGCAAAATGCTTCATTTCTTGCATTAAAACTATTTCTGTATAGCAGCCAACAAACACTCACTGATGTAGGCAGCCCTTAATGAAACTGAAGCACTGGAACACAACATCCCTGCTTTAAATCCTTCCTGAGGATCAGAAAGTTCAGTTGTAATCGTCATCAGGGCGTCTGTAACATGTGGAGCTGTTGAACTGGGATGGACATAGGTGTTCCTAATATTTTGGTGATCTTCATTAATTCAATGCCCTTCTAGCAGGTATCCCAGCATGCACTGTGAAACCCTTACAGATGGTCTGGTGGCGTCACGCCGCTGCTCATTGACCACCGCTGGCTGCACAGGGACGTCCGAGACGAGGGAATTCTGCACCTACTGCATCTTCTTGAACTTACTCATACAGGCTTGTACTCATTCTCTCTGCCAGGAACGTCTTCTGGTCACCCTGCACACAAGGGAGGAACTCTCCATCCAGACTTGTGAGGCTGCAGATGGTGGGAGGAGCTACCAATCAGAGCACTAGTATCCCCTTTATCTTAGACTCATCCATTCACAGCTCCTCTAACACTAACATGTCCAACCTTCCCTGACTGTGCTCGTCCTTCCCTGATCTCCCTGCATTGTCTTCTTCAATAGATCTGATTCTTACTTGCAAGTCGCTGAGGATAAAGCGTCTGCCAGATTAATCCATGTAAACGGAATGGAGATAAGATTAGAAACACCTCTCATTATTACCCAGTTCAGCTGAACAGCACCACAACGCCTTTGAAATGACTGTAAATCAACACCTGATCCAGAGTATTTACTGCGGGGCTGTTGTCTAACACTGCATCTGTTTATCTTGGTGCACCTAATTATCCTCCGAGGAAGTTCGAGTGTCGATCTATAGCTGACGGCTCAAACACACAGTCACCAGTACGATGTTCAAGTCTTCCTATGCTGTACGTAACGTACATACACACCACCGACGTGGAATGAGGAGCGACCTGTCCTGACCTGTAGCTGAAGGTTCACGATAGATCCTGGGAGGTCACCTTCCTCCTCACTAAGGGGATGAGATGTAAGGCACTGAGAGCGCCTTGTGATACTCCAGACTAAAGTCCCAATCAGGGCCTATTAATCCAAAAACTGATCCATTCTGTTAAACCCCAGCAGACTGTTCTGAAGGGGCCTGACATGAGGCTGCACCACCAACGTTCGTGGAACCGTCCAAGTGATTGAGAGTAACGGCAGTTTGTACATTTACAGTCAGTATGCATGTTCAAAGAGGAACCGGTTACAGAGAATAAACAGTTGAAATGAAGCTGTAAAACAAGAACATTCTGCTTTGGTGGAGCAGCATCTTAAATGCACCGTCACTACATCGTAAAGCTGATTATCGCATTCATATGTTGACGAACAAACAGAGCCGACATTCTCTTAGTTCTGCTGGTGCAGAATCACAATACTGAAAGGTCACATGGAAGTGTGACCGTGTCGTTACACAAGTGCAGAGGTGTGATCACAGCATGGAATGATCGTTTGAACAAAGACACTGAGGATTGTCCTCACAGCACACAGATGATGATCCGACTTTAACAGAGAAATTAAGATTATTATAAGTCACGTGAGAGAACAAGTTCTGCATGAACAGCTGCTGAAGCACAGAAATAAAAAGATCCAGACTAACATTCAACATGACGGATTCATCACTGATTTCTAACACTGCTTCTGACATAAAACTTTAAAGATCTCTGAGGAAGCACATGACGGTGAAGGCGAAAGAAAGGATGTGTCTTTACTCCAGAAAGCAGGCCTGCCTGTGATCAGAACATCGGGAATCCGCAACAAAAATAAATAATTAAAACAAAAATATATCAATTTATATTCAACAAACCGAGGTGTCACCAATTACTGGTGCACGAGACAATCTGCAGCAACAGGAGGATGGAAGAGGAGCCCGGCGTACATTCTCAGAGCAGGACACATCGGGGCGTCTCCACGGAGACGGACTGCAACGGAGGAACCGAGAGACTTACGGAGACACGCAGTTCACGGGATGAGAACCCGGAAAATAAGAACTCAGAAACATGAATATAAACCCCTCTGACCGGATTCCAGTGTAGTTTTATGTAAAGAATCTAATTAAGACAAAATAAGTAGAAAAACTACAAATCTATTAGTTTGAATTATCTATCGAGTTCTCCAAACTGATGATGTCATGCAGAGAGAACTGACCAGCAAAGCATCAAAGAGACAGAACGACTCTGTGTAGAGCTGAATTATCACTTCACCAGGCTAACTGATCCCATTTCTTTAAGGTCAGAGGTTACTGGAGCAGGAACCAGGAACATGATCAGTGATGTCGTACTCTTTAGTTCTTCTATCGACAAGTCACACTCACTGATCTCTGTGATGTCATCGGGCTTGACAAGTGTTCATTTTGGACTGAGTAGAAAAGTAAATAACTGGACAAATGTCAGAGAGGTGTGTGTGTGTGGGGGGGGGGGGGGGGCTGCTGCTGCTTTTAAGTAAAATCTTTGATATTTACACTGAGGAAAGTGAATACATTCAGGCAGCAGAAGGAGAGGAAGAACTTCTCCCCTCCGAGGTACGTTTGGCACTGCTCATTCAACCCATCCCGGCACTGGTCAGTCTGTGTTTCAGTGCGATCCTGACACCTGTGTCACCTCTGCTCTTACGACTCATTCCTATGATATGGGGGTTTGAAGTGGTAAACATCGAATGCTTGAGTACGGGCAGACTGTCCTGTTGATTTCCTTTGAGAAGACGGGAACCAGGCAGATCCAGTCCTCCCCAGGTCGCCCACTGCTCCCATCAGCAGCAGTCTTTGGTTCAGAAGGCACGTGTGTGCGCACAAGTCAGCACAAAAAACCCTCCGCTGTCTTTTTTTTTTGAAAATAATTTCCTATGGTACGAAAACCCCGGCAGTGTGCAGGCCACCCGGACACTCGGGGCGTCTCTCTCCCCAGGCTGATCCGTTTCCCAGTTTCCTGATGTGTGGTCCATCGGGAGAGGCAGAAGAAGACAGGCTGTAAATTCAGATTCCGCTGGTCAAGTCTGTGATGACGTTGGCCTTCACGAGCTTGCGAAGGAACTCCTTCTCCTTAGATATGTTGTGTGTCCATGACTGTGGGAGAAGAAGAGGAAAGAACAGATTCATAATTTAAATCACAGACAGTAACTGGGAACTTACGATCGCTGGGAGGATACGAGAGTCGACATTAACACTGGATTCTGGGGGTCGTATTCAGCAGAGGACTGCGTGTGCTGAGGCTCATGGCTAATTGATAGACTGGGACCCAGTGGGTTTACACATATACTGTATATTACAGGTGAGTTCCCCTCCCTGCTGTGGATATTCAGACCAGTGGGCTGATTCCTGTGAGCGGCTTTGGGATGCAGAGACAAGGAACAGGGAGGGAGCAGAGGAGGAGGATGAAACATACATGGGGGAACAGGAGGAGAAGGTTGGGCTATTGTTGGGGGAGAGAGAGAGAGAAACAAGCAACAATAACAAATAGCTTCATATGTCCACATCCACAGATCCTGAGGATCATTAGAATCCATGCATGTCGTGTTTCCTGTGACATGCTCGGCTCTTCTTTCCTCCTGAAGGAGATGTCTGGCTCTAAAGCTGCTAAGTACTACTCTCTCATCACCCCTGTCGATGCTAACGTCGTCTGCCCTCAGATGCTTTTTGTTGAAAAGCAGCTGCCTGCTGCGGCAGCGCACGAAGAGTTGAGTGACGAGAATTAAGTTTAACAATTAACAACTTTAACCGTTAAGTTGCTGAACATCAAAACAAGTTTAAAGTCAGTTAAAGAGCTGAAACGTCTGTGTGGGTTCAAACTAGCAGCCCCCCCGAGACTAGCCTTTGTTAATTTGAACATATTGATCACAGAAGCATTGATAACAGGACTGAGGACAGAATAAGAACCACAGCTGATGACCTCGGCAGCAACACACGCTCTGAAGTGACGAAAAACCTTTTGTTATTAATGTTTGTGTAGTTTCTCCGGTTCCATGTTCTCTGCGGAGCGTCTCACATCCAGATGGGAAACAGACTCTCTGGGTTCAGACGAATCAAACAGCTGCTGGACTGGCAGTCGTTCAGTGTTCCACACAATGAATCCAAAACCGGTCCCATTAATTAGCCAATACGTGTGGCTGATGATGACAGTGGTGATGAAGATGATAATAAATGGCAAGAGTTGGCCTTGAGTTTACAGAAAGGTTATCATCAGACTGAGGTCATGGTTTACACCCGTCAGCACATGGGTGACATCTCGGATTCAAGTGGGTGTAAACAGCAGGCGGAGGACCGGACTGACGGAGGAGAGACAGATCTGTAATCACTGATGAAGAACGATGGACTAACACTGAGCAGGCCGCTACAGGGACTCGTTACCAACACCGACACCTCATCTGGACAGTTTTCATTAAGTATGGGGAGTGTTTCTTTATTAGAGTGTGTGCGTTTTCTTAAAATACACTTTCAGTGTATCTTAATATTTAATGTCAGCAGCGTCTCATATTCTCAGTTCTCATGATGGGAACTAAACGTCTGCCACTTTTGGCTCCTACAAAACAATATTTAACTCTGGCTTCAGGGCATGTTCATTGAGTACTAGATCGATTATTTAAGAATATAAATGTCAGAGCAATTTATAATGACAATCATTGGTTGCAGCCTTGCAGTGCTCCATGAGTCATCAACAATGACCACAAGATGGATAATGGAAAACCTGTATTCAAATGTATAATTAATCAAATTACACTGAACAGGCTGACATGGTTTTGAGGTGCTTTTAGGGCCCCTGGGCCGTTTGTTCTCCCTGTTTCTTTACTCACTGGCATCAACTGCCAAACTGATCTGTGCAGCTTCTGCTACAGAGGGACGTACGGGGCTGATCCTTCCCAGCACAGGTAAATCAGAGCGTGTCAGAGGTTGACAGCACTGCTGGGAAGTGATAGCAAGATTATTGTTACTGTCTGCAGACAAGAAGCTTGGTGATAAATGACGGTGAAATATGTCCTCTTTCCTGATGTTACAAGCACTCACCTCTTTAATGGCGGACATCTTTACAGTCTCGTAATAGTGCAGGGGTGCGTGGGGTGTGTTCATGTCGTAGCCAAAGCCAGCCACCGCCACCTCGTCACAGTTATGCAGCGCCATGGTTATGGCAACTGTTCCCAAGGTGGGAATGTTCTGTGGTGAGAAAGAGATACACGCTGTCAGACCATCGCAGCTCAGACACGCACAAACCGGTTGGTTCAAACACGGACAGACGATGAGATCATGTGAGGAATACGCTGCACATTTGACGTTCAGAGTCCTCGCTAACTCATGGATCTGCTCCCCTGCCTGGTTTCCACCTCTGTCTTTGTTCGCCTCCACTCCTGCTAACTGACTTTGAACACTTGGTGATTAACCATTACCTACGAGACGCGACCCCTGCTACGACACACTGATCTGCAGGTTTGAACTGTGCTTCCTAACCGCCCCTGGCTGCCAGAGATCTGGGGGGTACAGATTTTGTGTGTTGAAAAAAAAATTGGGGTGCAGAAGAAAGAGTGGAGGGAGGCCCCATTTAAATCATTACCCTGATTTGCAGCCCTCAGGGAAGGTGGAGCTGAACCAGCAGCTGGCCAACCCCCTACTGCGTCCTCTAATACAGATTAATTTACACACATGCTCTCTCACACACACACACAACCTAAACACCAGTATAACAAATAGACCTATTCATTAATTTCCACATATATAAACATACACTCTGATGGTCGGAGGAGATACGGGGGGGCTGCAGGGGAGAAATGACCAAATCATAAAACTCTGCAGATTGCATTGTATGACACAGCACTGCAAAAACCCAAACACAAACACAAATGTGCGCCCACAAATGACCAGGCACTCTCTCTCCCTCTCAAACACACACACACACACACACACACACACACACACACACACTCACACACACAGAGGCCAGATGCCCACATGTTGAACACATGTTGAGTTCATGAAGGGGTGTTGTGGTGGCCCCAGAGGGCAGAGTGACGGTGATACACTCCGCATGTCCTCTCAAATTCTCTAACAATATTCCCTCTTCCTACATAATTCATGGGTAAAACACATAAACGGGCCTATAATAATCGATTAAAATAGCAGGGCAACGTAATATCAACATCCAGGGTGGAATGAACGTTGTGCAATCCCTCCTGGCTCTAGATTCTAGGTACTTTGAAAAGGGTCGAGGCAGGCTGCAGGTTAATAAAATTGGAGTCCAATTCTCTGATCCTTCATATCAAGTGCTCCAATCCTTCCTCGTTGAACAGCATACTGAAGATGTAGTTGGGCCAGCTTGTGTCTTACCCCTTTGCCCATCAGGCCATTGTTGAAGGGCAGGCCTATGAACTGGAAGGCAGCCTCCTGGATGAAGTAGGGGTTGAGGATTCTCATTTCAGTCGGCTCACGAGGCACGTAGTGGGCCACGGACTTCCAAAAGCCCTCTGTTCCCCTCTGAGAAATTGATAAGGACAAAGATAGATAGATAGATAGAGAAAATAGAAAGAATAGAAATAGAAAGAATAGAAAGGAAAAACAGAAAATGGTCCATTAGTCATTATAAAATTAAGGTGCATAAGAAATAAAACTGACAACCATGTGATGACTCTGGACAGCCGATTGTTCTCTCAGGTACCACTGACATAAAACACAAAAGCCTAACAGGGGCCAGACCCGATCTAATGTTGATTAGGAGATTAGTTATTGGGCCGTTACTGGTTGATCAGGGTGAGGGGCTGCCAGGACATCAGTAATTACGACCCCGGATGTAACAGAGTCTCTCGGTGGGTGAGGGCTGTAACGGACTTGGAGTGCTGATGAAGTAAAGCTTTAGTGTACTTTCACTCATCAATATGGTGTTATTGTATTTTATCATCAGTTAAAAACAAACAGAAATGATACCGACTTTAGATCTTCTGCGTCCCTGCTCTTAAAATATGAAACACCTATAATCCACCGTGCACCATTGACGACCCCGAGCTTGAACCTTTCCACCGTCTGACTCCAGAATAGTTCTTTACTTTCCATTACGGGGCTGAAACATTATCCCTAACAAACATCAGAGGTTAAATATGTCACCTGAAAGGAAGCTATTCAAATCCCACCTTGACCTCAGGGTGGTCTGAGAGACCTCAGGTCTCATAAAGCAATCATCATTAGTTGTTAGGGCAACCTGTCCGGCAGGCAGGCAGCAACACCTGAATAACATTATGCAAGTCAATGAAATGATTTAGCTGGAGTCTGCCGAACCAGAACCGCCACTGAATACAAGAATACTGAAGATAAAGTCAGCCTGTGTACAATATAGATTAATACCAATCAAGCTTACACCACCAACCTTCTTTACAGCAGGATAAACAAAAGGAACATGCTACAAACCAACAGCGTGTGATTGACTTGTCCAACAGTGTGACTTCCTAACAAGGAGTAAAGCCAACAGGATCAAAAGATGTTAATGGGAATCACCTGTTCAAATAGTAAAGTACTAGTCCCGCTGCCTTTGATACAGCCATGCATGACTGTATGTGTGTTTGTGCGTGTTTGTGTGTCCTGGCAGAGGCAGTAGCAACAAGTCTGCTGGCTTTGTGGCTATAACAGTGGCGGCTCTTTTTGAACTTGGCCCGGCTCTGTGCCTTCAGCAAGCTGTAACAGGAACAGCAGCTCATCTCTCCTGTCAACACAGCTTGTGTTTGCCAGGAATCTATTTAGCAGTGCTGCTTGGATGTGTGTGTGTGTGTGTGTGTGTGTGTGTGTCCTGAATAAAGAGAGTGATGCACTTTTCTTTATTCTATGAAGGATAGAATGACACACAACACACACCCCTCACTTTACACAGCAATGACCCGACATGTCCACAGACACAAATGTCACGGGGTGGGGATCGCTTTGATGGTATTCAAAGAGATATTGGTTAAGTACAGGTGGCTTTGAGAAATGCAAGAGCAATTAGTGTGGAAGGTCTCAGGACTCGTAGAGCAAATGGGTTGTGTGAGAAGTCAGGAATGTGGGCAGCTGTTTACAGTAGATGTTGTAGCTCGAAACATCCACCAGTCAGAATAGACGGTCGGAGTTCATGACAACACTCGATGCTATTTAGACAGCATCCATCAGGGTGCTTAGAGCAGGTCACCGCTCCAGTGAGGCTGTGCTATTGGACAATAGAGCTGCAATGTTAATAACTGGTGAGAAACAGTAGTGAGAACAGTAGGAGCAGAACTCCGGAGCTCTTCCAAACAGCCTGAAGGTAACCGGATGTGGCTTCAACTGCGGCCTGACCGCTAACCCCTATGAGAATGTGTCTTCGTTCTTCAAGAGAAACACAACTGCGCCAATGGCATTTGAACGGGGACAGAACAGGAAGCTGCGGAGTGGTCTTGTACTACTTACTCACCGAGCCCTGTCACACACATGCTCAGAGGTGAGGGGAAATGTGTGGGGCTTTGGCATTCGGGCTGTTGCTGGGTAGTGGTCAGAGAGGAAATGCCTGTTTCCCTTCTCCTGCCATTACATTATGGTTAAATTGGCCTGTATTATTATATTTAAGTGTGAGCTTACAGCTGTGCGCGTCTATAAAGCACTTGTTAAAACAAGCTTTAGCTGGGAGAGGTAATTGCAATGCAATGAGATAAGAATGGGGAAAGATCCACATCACGTCTTCAGAAGATCTAAACTTGGATGTTTCAGTGCCACTGGCCATCAGATGTTGACACCCTTTCAACTCTTAACTGATCAATTGTGAAATTGAAAGTAGATGCATCTTCAACGCTTTGGCTTGGAGACCAAATATATTAATAAACAAACCTGTCTTATGACCTGAGGCTTCATATTTCCAAAGACATGGGCATGAACACAGCAGATGTGTGATGTGAAGGTTCAAGTGTGTGTTGGCGTTCGTCCCGTACTGGATGACTAAAAGTCGAGGTATTAGTTTAGATTATTCTTTTGTCTCTCACAAGTCCCCAACTTTATAGAAGTACAGTAGGAAAACATTCAATTCTTTGATGCACTTGAGAGTTTCAGTTTTTCCATGTCAATTTCACGAGCGCAGGAGCTTTGCAAACATTAGGTATGTTTGTCATGTAATTTTAGGACAATCACGCCCAGACAAAACCTCCACAAAGGAAGCTAATGCTGATGATTAAAGAAAGACAATTTCAAAGAGTGAGGAGATCGACTGCGAGCCTGAAGAAGTGATGGACATGGTGATGTGAAACAAGAGATGAAAGAATGTTAACAGCAAGAGAAAAAGGAGGACTGAAGTAGAAAATGAACGACATTTTAAAAACGGGACGTAGTAAAAAATACTATAGTTGTCCTGATGTATCTCTACTCAAAACATCTGGGAGCAATTAGAGTCATAAATTGTACAGAGCTACTAAAACTATCCTAGAATGATTAATGTCGGGGAAAAGACTTAAATTAGAAGAAGCATAAACACAGTGACATGGATCATTTTACAGTTGCACACAAAGTCACCTCAGCAGCACTTCACTGCACAAACGGAAAAGGCAACAGACACAGCTTGGTTTGAAGGTTGGTTTGTAGCTTTCAGTGCGGTTTACTTTCATCTTAGCGCAGGCCTGCGAAACCCAACTCACCTTTAAAAGAAATGTCTCTCTATGTTGAATGAAACAGTCCCTCAGGACCAATAAACTGAGCTGCAGTATCCTGTTCCAGAAGTGGAGCAGACTGACTGAGGTTAGCGGAGGGAGAACAAGATGTTTCACATCTGCAGGACTTTTACAGGTGGATATAAAGCCCTTTGAATTAAAGAAAACAAACAAAACATCACGTCTTTTAGCTGGCCTCAAGTACACGACTGATTTCCGGGATTTGCAGTATTATAGTCTCCTAATCTCCATGAAGTGAGAGAGATGTCCCGTCTTCCTGGACAGACAACTATCATATAATCTGCCATGTTGGTCCTGTAAACGTCTGTCTGAAGACGTGGTGATGTTTACGGAGTGGACCGGAGTCCGGAAGGTGGACTTAAAGCAATTTAGAAAGAAAAACGGCAGCCCCCGAAATGCTAACAATCACAATTAAAGTTAACACTGTGTACATGTTGGACCTTTGGATGTTTACAGGTTTTAGTATCTCACCCTACAAGTGACCCACCGAGAAGGAACCATTGGAGAAACAACGTTTGGAA
>CAAKHC010003314.1:0-14305 GCA_901007825.1 Macroramphosus scolopax | reverse complement strand
AGAGTTGAATCTGATACTGGAGATCGTTCAACAAGAAGAGAAGGAAAGTGCTTATGAAGGCTTTTTAGTGAGAATGGAGAGAGCCGACAGAGGAATCATTAAAAATGATTAGCCTCTGTAACATCTAAAGGAGAGACAGTTGTCAGACATAGAAACATTACGCAGAAGAACGAGACCAGGAGAGGTATGAACTTAACTCTAATTTACTTCTCTGCTTCTTCGTACTCATCGCGTACAGTACAACACGGAGCGATCTACAGCGCCCTCTAGGGAGGTATATTAGTAACTCATTAATCGTAAGTAACAAAACATCTGAAACAATCCAATTGCAGGTTAAGAGGGTGATTGAGATTTCAGCATTGGAGGTCTGAAGAAAACGCTAACATAGTTTATAGAAATATTCACTGTTGAGAGAAAGATGTGCTCGTCATTGGTTTTTGTCAACTGCTCTTTCTACATTAAGCATTTAAACAATCTAAAACATCCTCGTTATATCATAGACATTCATGTTGTACAGCTCATCCCCCTGACATCTCCAAGGGAAGGAATGTACAGAATGTGATCTATGGTTTGCTAAAAAAAGAAGCCAGGTATTCAAACACTTGTATAACAGCCAGAGTGGTGCTGGTATAACACTTGCATAATGTGAAAGAAGGATAAATAGCGAGCCTGATGTGGTTCACGACTTCCAAGAATGTTGAAATAAGTAGAAAACATCTAGAGTTGGGCTGTGCTGTGTCGTAAACACTTTGTCTTGGACTTATTCACTAGTTTCTAAAATGTGTCCACAAATCTATCAGCTGTAAATCTTCACTTTATCTTTTGGGGTTGTGTGTTGTTACTGATAACTGCTGAGTCAACAGACAAGTACAGCAGTCTATACAAACAAGGCTGAAACCAGCATGAGTTTCCTTCTCTAACAATGACGTTCTGTAAATCCTTACCAGTTTCTCCTTGAAGACCATCTGTCTCAGCCACTTGAAATCCAGCGGTTTGAAGGCAGAAAACACAAAAAGTGAGTCTTTTTCATAATTCTCAGGCTTCTGAATGGCTCCCTCTGGATACGTGATTCTAATGGTAGTCTTGGTCCCCACGTCCTTTCCGTAACCGGTTACTGGGGCTTCATTCAACCTGCCAGGACAAAAGAAATCAGAAAGGGAAATAAGGTACATGACACTGATATTAAAGAACCTGGTATATTGTTTATTATACTTTATTATTAACACAATGTACTTAAATTATAGATAGTTAATAATCAATGCTGCATTGTGTGGCCGGAGTGCCCAGACATTCTTCAGTGTCTTTGTCAAGAGAGACCTGTCGTACCTCACTACAACATCATAGTCATCTATACGGGATCCCAGAGACTTGTTGGACAGGATGCCCCCGTTGCCCACAATGATGCATCGTTTACAGCTGAGACTGTAAAGCAGAGGGGTCATAGATCAGAAGTCAAGAAGTGAAGGACAAACCAAACCCAATCCTTTGATGTGTGTAGGATCAATTACCTGTCCAGTTCATCTCCAAGTCCAAAGTTTTTGGTGGCAGTTAAAATGCTGTCTATGACTCTCTCTGCAGGGGAAGAAAACCATCATGAATACAACAATGAAGGATACGTTAAGCTTTAATATACGCTATATTGCAGGCCACAATATTGAAAATGTACTTTACATGAGACTACCAAATGTATTTCCTGGTTATTGTTAGTGTATTATCCAAAGCAGTTTGTGTATAAATATATTGGTGGATTAGTTGTTTTCTTGGAAATGAAAAGGAGACTGAATTCATACACATACTGTCAAAATACTGGATTGAATACTAGATTACATTAATCTGAGAATGTACTGTTAGCATTTGGTTGAGTCACTTACAAGGTCTAATACTGAAAACTAGACCTCCACTAAGACCAGTAGCCCATCCTCCTATTGTGCAACTCCTTGATTGAAACGATCATATATGACTGGTTGGGCACTTGAAGATCAAAGACCTCTGCCAAAGCTAATGTAAAAAAAATGCCTTTTTTTGCAATGTTAAAAGGATCTGCCCCAGAATATATAGCAATCGTTCTTGGCTGATGCTTTACCCTTAAAATAAGTTCAGTGGAAATCGGCCAAGTAGTTTTTGAGTTATCCTGATAACAGAAGACAGGCAAACCAATGCCAGCAGAAGCATGACTTCATTTGCGGAGAAGATTTGATATTTTAAAAGACAGACCTGAGGGAAATTCCACTTCAAATGATCAACAAACTGTCAAGGACATCACACACCACTGCAGGTAGAGCAAACTAGGTGGTCTTAAGAATAGACGGAGGAGAGAACACATCTCTCCGTGTATTCATTACAGATAAGGAGTGACCAATCAACTGTCAGCAATGGTGGTGATGAAATTATGGAGGGGAAAAAGCTGTTGTGCTCATGAGGAGTGAATTCAGAAGAAAGTCACACAGGGTCCAGCATGATATTAGTGTGTATGTAAGAAACTCTCCCTTAGAGCACTCAGGGAGGAATGCTGTTTTCAAACAAGCACATTCTAATGGTTAAGTGGGCGATGTTGAGCTCATCTCCATGCGTGGCAAGTACCACTGTGATCGCAGGGTGAGAAACGCAGATGTTTAGCCATAGCGCACATTCCTGCCATGTTCCACGGGGCATTCTGTTAGCCTCATGCTTCCAGCATTAGATAGGACACACATTTGTCTCCTTTCCAGACCATTTTAAGGCATCTCTTGTAATGCACCATCAAAACATCCCAACATGCAAATTCCAGTTACATCTAGGGTCATGTTGAATCACCATGTACGGGTGACATGGATGACAGTACAGTCATACAATACCACCATGTGTCCTTTATTTGTATCCAAGATGTAAAAACCAATTGAGTTTCATTAACCGCTTTACTTTACCTACAATAATCACAATATGGTATCGCAAAAGCGAGAGTGAGGCAGAGTGAGAAGTAAGACTTTGGATGGGGCCTCAAAGCAGACATGTTACAGCCCCGATCACCCTGGCTAACGGTCCTAATGATAAACCTGCTGAGGAGAGGCAAGGAAAGCAACAGCCCATTGTTTGGAAGTGGTGTCGATGTCTGGCGTCAAGCATCACCCTCAACAGCATAAACAAAAGGCTGAGGACCACACCTGCATCCAAGCGGGTGAAAAGTGAAAGATCTCAATGGGCAGGAGTCTCTTCCAGAGGATGACAAGGAAGCTAATTGTTATAAGTACCCGGGGTAAACATTTCAACCAAGTATGTCTCATGGTACTGCCAAAGACAAATAGCTGGAGTCCCAACACTGCTCTTGATTGAACAAATCTCAACCGGTAACATTGAAGACTGGAAGCATCACGTAACACATAAACACAGACATATTGTTGGGAAGACTGTAGCCTAAACAAGACAAAGCACTTGTCCTGCACTTTAGGAGGCTTTTGATTCAACGGCGATTACATAGAAAGAAAAATCATAAGTGTGCTTGAGCATCAATTGTAGGAATACAATAAGTGCTCAAAATATACAGCACCATTATATTTAGGAGACAAAAATATCTGCCCTAACAGTGTGTTCATTTCTGCATAGGCGTGTTTGCTTCCATTGGATCCTCTGAATTTTTAAACAAGGACAAAATATTCCATAAAAATGTTGCATTTCCAGTAGTAGTTAATACAACAACTTCGTAGTGTTCAACACACCACTGCCTTAATGAATCTAAACACTTGGTTGCTGTGTGTTCCCCCAGTTTAATGAGACCCGGATGACTTACGCCCTGAATTATTAAACATGCCACTGATATAATACTGACACGAGACAGGTTTTGCATGTTTATCCCATGTTTTATGACAGACATGTCCTGATCAGTATTAGGTATCAGTAAATACCTTATCTGATCAAATACACACAGCAGCCACATTGAATATATTCAATGCTGATTAAATATGTACTATATGTATGCATGGCACTTTAGATAATAATGCTAATAGCTCTTTCTTTCTGGCTGTTGCACACATTTTTCACCAGCTACTTAAAAAGCCCATGTGTAAGATCTAGTGACATCTATCGGTGGAGTCGGAGACTGCAACCCCTCACCTCCCCCTACCTTAGGAAATCATTCAGTCATTCATGCATGATACCATATTGCTCCCAATTTGGGTTCTCAAACTTTTCACAACCCAAAATGGAGAATCAGAAAACCGGGGAAAATCATTTTGTAGCCAACTGCTGCAGCACAGTTAGGAGAGAGGAAATAATTGTCCAGGCTGGTGTGACAAAGAAAGCACTGGCAGTTCCATGGTAACGGATTGGATCACACTACACACAGTGTCTGGTAAGCAATCAAACCATGAATATTCACCCTTCTCATCCAGACAATAGGAAAGGAGCAGGGCTTATATTCATGTAGACACGTTCCCTAACGCCACTTTATTTCCTAATCAAAGCCAAAATAACCTATTGCTGCCGTTGTACTCAAGACACACTCTCGTGTTTGGGTCCAAAACATCATCCGGTGTTTTTTCCACAGCTGACAGGAACTCTGTCTGGATCATTTCTGCTTCCAACTTGTGAGCTGTGATTTAATTGCAATACACGGAGCAGCACATGTTCTACTAACCCGTTTAAAGGAGGCACAGCTTAACTAGTTACTACTGGTAATAACGATCATTACAAAACTATCTCAAGCTGAAATAGTCCAATGAATTAATGGGAAACACTGACGTGTAGCAAAAATCTATGTACAGTACGTCATTTACTCTGAGAATAATGTTTCAGACTGACACATTTCAAATGTTGAATGGCTCACTGCATCACACAGAGATAAGAAGAATGGTTTATCTCTAAGAAAAATATCAACAAAGCTTCACTGCTCTCAGGCTGCGGTTCATCTGTTCCCGACACCTCTTGGCATAATATGAAAAGGTAAAAATAAGACTCTTGCACACCGCTACTCCGTGCTCCCAATCTGGAATCCTTTGTGGCCTTCTATTCAAGATCCACACGTATCATCTCTCCACATGAGCACCACTAAAAGGGAAACCCCGCTGCCATCGCGGTCCGTGGAGAAAACAGAAACCAGGTGTAACACTCACACAGGGAGACAGCGAGTGTGTCTGTATGACAGCAAGGAACTTTCCAGAGCACAAAGGTAACCTTCACTGTTCTCTCTGCTTTTAAGTATTGGAAAATGTGACAGGGCACGTTATCTTTTAAGTTCCCATGGCCTTGTGCAATGGTTCCATTTCTGTAGTGTTGGAGTGTGTTGAAGTCAGAGAACAAGTACCAGCATTATGAGAGGATACATGAAAGAGGGGTTGAGGGAGACAATGTTCCCTGGATCAGAGATAAAACTCAACCAAACAATAGTAAAAGATTGAAAGAGATTATCACCATGAACACAGCAGCATAGCTACACTTTCAAATATTAGAGTTTTATAACACATAATACAACGTATGGACACCAAGTTATAACCATTAACATGGAGCCTAAAAAACTAAGTTAACCGGTCATATTCTGTTGCAGGTATGTGACACATCTGTTTCTCCAAGATAACAGAAGATAAACTAAATGTGATCTATAATTTTGGAGGGTGGGGTTCTCTCTGAGACCCTCTCCAGCCCCAAACACTGACAGTTTTGTAGATCTTCTTTTGTTCCGGTCTTCCTCAGAGACCCTCAAACAATGATGCTAAACTGTCAGCCTCCAAAAAGGGTTGAAAATGAAATTTAAAAAAATCTAACAATTTGGCAAATTGTTGCATTAAAGATGCAACTTGTTGATGCAAATGATTGTCAACTTGTATTTCCCATGTCAGACCTTCCATGTCAGGCCAAGATTCTAAGCCTTGCATGAATTGCCAGTTAATGACATCATCCATTTGGTAAAAGCTAAAGGAGACTGGATGTGTGATGATTATCTCACCAACGTCTCAGCACAGTACCAGTCAGAGTGGAAAGACCTGAGGCAGAATGTATTCTGTCGAGAATGTCAGCCTTGCAACAATTAAAAGGATGAAAAGTGTCAGAATGCTGATACTCTGCAGATCAGCCATCAGAGTTAATAAACGATGAGCTTAGGAAAGGCAGATATTTGGAGAAAATAACTTGATTGCATCATATTCAGATTTCTTTGTCAATTTGATGATGAAACCAAAAAGGCAGTTCAGTCTGATTATCAGGATCCAGTTTGTTGTGATATCAGATAAAAGTTGCAATAATGAGAATACAGGTGCAGCGTTAGTTTCTCGACTCAACAGACCACCTGTCTACAGTGTGTGTGTTTTATAGACGAGCATTGGGAGCAGACAAGATGTGCATATATTACATGGGGAGGTTAAATCAATGAAGGAGGTCTTACCTTGTGTTTTGAAACCAAATGGAGGTAAGTAATTGGTGACTTTTGAAAGACGTTTGAAGTTCGGATCAAGAAACATGGGGACTGGTTTCATGAACCTTCAGTGAGACAGGAGAGGAGAAGAGAGGGGAAACGTTCTATTAGCTTAGACAAAACATTACAGGAGAAACCAGGACAGTAACAAATATCCTATAACAATTATCATTCTAACGTGCGTGTGCCCAAGTATATATTTCTCCTGTCCAAGGTTAGTGGTTTGGAAAAAGTTGTTTAATTAATTCTAAACCAAGCAAAGGCTACACAAACATTTGCAAGTTATCTAAAAGCTAATGTGGTAAAAGAAGCCAGGCAAGGACACACAGAAGGTGCATACAGTGAATAAACAATTAACATAACCTCTCAACCGTCGAAATCACAGGAGAGACAGACAATCAGTACGTTTCCATGGGCAGCTTACCCGATAACGCAATTACCTCCTACCACCCGCTGTGACCCCCCTGCTGTGGCTTATCCGAAAGTACATGTCGGAGAAAACATTCGAGAAACAATCGAGAAACCGGCCGAAGCATTGCTAACTCCGATCCGCTATGTGGCGCTGGAGCGCTTTTGGCCGCGGTGAGAGTAGAAGAAGAGCGGTGAGCATAGTAGAAGCGTAGAAGAAGAGCGCCGACCGCGTTCGATTATAGTCTTTAATATAGTATTTCTTCCAGCTTTAACCACAGATTCATGACAGGTGGTAGCCATGGTGTCGTTTGACGTCGTCCTGGAACAACGCCTCCTTTTATTGCGTCGCTCGTGCTGTCTTCGTCTCCTTCCATGTCCGGGTGAAAGTCGCCGGCGGAAATAGTCGCGCATGCGCAGACTGCGTTTCTCGTTACCAGTTTACATTATGTTGGCATCGAGCAACCATCGAGCAACTACCGAGTTACCCAGGTGCGCTTATCCGGTAACGAGAAACCCGATGCTTGTCCGATGCTGACTCGATGTAACTGATATGCCCCTGTTTACATGAATTTGCATAACCCAGATCTTGTTCGGTAGTTGTCTTGTACGATGCTAATTACTGCATGTAACCGCACTGAGTGTTTGTTACTACAACATGAATCAGAGCCGGGGAAGCTGCTCTCTCGTTCACCTCTGTCAGGGGAAGACACATGAAGTGTGACTGTGTCAGAGACGCGTGTCATTGCTGTTTATTTTATGTTGTCATAAAAACATGATTATTTATGGATCATGATTTCTTCACAATTCTTGTTCTAACATGTTTGGACCTGTTTATCAACAGAACTTACAAAGGCTTTAAGATTACAAGGAGATTGTTATTTCAAGCTTTCTGTTCTTTATTTTTCTGGAGTTTTCACAGTGTCTGCTTCAATATTGAAAAAAAGGCTTCAGACGGTCATTAATGCTCTGTGAACTGTAAATTCCATTATCACCTCTTCCTTATCCTTTGTGTCTGTATAAATACGTGTCCCTCCTTGATTAATTGCAGCTCAAAAATAAAAAGCAGCCATTTCCTGAAGCCTGCGACCTGAGTGCTGGGATACGTGCCACTCCTGCCAGTGTGACTTCAGGATGGATGTGTGTTTTTATGACCTGCCGTTCAGCTGTGGTGTCACAAGAGTACAGAGAGACGGTCAATCTGGGAGCTTCTCCTCTGATGAGGAGCTCCACGGCTGTACTTCTACACAAAGCTTTTCAGACTTTCAGCAACATACCAATGGTTGTACTCCCTCAGCCAACAGACAGCACTAACTAAAATAGCCATTATAAACAATGGAATTATGAAACACACAAGCATGAATATGCTCCTCCCTAGTTCCTCAGCAGGAATCCTGGACAGTTTGTTACCATAACACTTCCATGGGTTCACAAGAAGTATGCGGAGCTCTGCAGCACAATGACCAAACATGGCTGACATCACTGGGAGGCCTTCCGGTTAGATTCAAACATGTCGCTTTCATCCTAATCTGTCTTTATAACCCTCATTATCCTCTAGCTATAAAGCATGCAAGTAGAGAGAGTGAGACTTTAAGAGTAGAAGCAGTTATGTAGGTCACGCTTTCCCTCTCCTCCTCCCTTTACCTGACAGGGGCACACAAACTCAGAGACTTCTGTCCTGCCAAAACAAATGGAGATTCATTGAACCCATGACTACTGAGGCCATCAGGGGCTATAAATAACGTAGAACCATTGCAAGTCACTGAGCCCTGACCAACAGTCCGTCTCTGACTTCCTGACAAAGCAGAGAGACAGGGGGATGCTTGTTGTTAAATAAAAAGTGTGGGCTCCTAAAACAGCCAAAAGGCAAGGACGCATTGTGCTCATTTCCTTTCCTAGGACCATCTCTCAATGGCAATATTTTCATAACCGTGCCGCTTCAAGTTCACTGCCAACACTTGATTTAGGGCTCCAATGCAAACAATTAGGGTAGAATGGAGGGGAGGGGAGGTGTGGAAAATAAATTGGATTCTCCCGGGCAACAGCTTCAGAGAAGACAAACATGGAGGAAGCAGGAGATGATTAGAGGGAGAAGCATAGGACCTCACCGCGAGAGGTTAAGGAGGTCTTCTCTAGCAGCTGAGCTGCACGACACTCCTATTTACACTAAATTCTAACAAGAACATTTAGATTGATTTGTTTTTTCCTGAGCAATATAAAAATCTGACTAATAAAAAATTAATCAAAGGTTAATGAACAAGATGTTAATTGGTCTAATCCCTTCTATCACGCATGATACAATAAATCACCAAATTCTGCGTAGATACAACGGTATGCAAAAACATACAAATACAAATTTGTGCAGAATGTGGCATTAATTGTGCTCATTGACCTACGTGTGACTGAGTTGAAGGTGGTAGTAATCAGCGGGTTCGCAGTGGGGGCTCTGTGTTGTACGGAACTTTGATCCGACACGTGCGGCTGATTAGAGGAAGTCATTATCAGGGAGGCCGTTGTTAACACGTAGCCTCTCAGATAGGTAGAGGGCAGTTCCACCAAGCTGCCTCGTCTGTCTTCTAGAGCAGCACTGCAATTTACCAACTGCCAACAGTGTATCTGATGTTGTCATTTAGAGCTGTGCGTGTGTGTACAAATACACACCGACAAGTCATTCAATATATACTGCATATACTCTATGCAACGTGTCATTTGTCTAAGATAACCTCACTGAAAAGTATTTCATATCTAAAACAGCATATTAGGTCAGAATATAACACAACTGCAACAGCGAATTTAAGACTATTTTATTTGCTTGGAGGTTGGATTGTTTTAAAATGTGCCAAAATGTTAAATACGTAAAATGTATTAAATAAAAAAAGGAAATTAAAACATGATTTACAATATATTAAAAGAATCGTTAGTTATATGTTGGAATGTCTTTCCCATAACTAGGCCAAATACTAAATTGAAGTGCAACTGGCCATTGTTCAGTAAAGCAGACTATAACCCATCTATTAGCTTAGCTCCAAGGATGCTAAACGGACAATGTCCTATAGATCGGGCTGAAAAGGGCGGCAAAGGAGGCCGGGAAAAATCAAGAGCCAATGAAATCAGAGAGGGCTGAGGAGCATTCTGTGGGCTGTGTGGGCCGGGTACCAGGGAGCTCATGATGAGTCATGGTTAGAAAGGACGTCGGTTTGTGTAGTTCACAGAGAAAGCTTGTGAGGATCTAGGATTTGATCAGAGAAAGATAGAGGACCTTATACTCAAACGACAATGGTTGTCTTGTGTAACATGGGGATCACAAGGACACAGCTAAGTGTTTGTGGTGGGGCAGACAACGGTAGATACATGATTGAGACTGGGGAAGATTGCACAGGAATGTGGGGGTTTCTCTGTTTGTGACCCAAACCCCTTTAGGCGAAGTTGTCTTGAGAAGTGACATCATGCATATCGGTATGCTTCAGTACTGTTTTTTTCTCATGCCGATGCTCAATTAAAATGATTTGTGTGCAGAGCTCCTGAAGATGTATGTGAGGATCTTATGCTAACTTTGACGGAAACTGCTTTACTTGTTTGGATAAAGGACATTCAAGGACAGTCAGTCCATTCATACACTACAATGATTTAAATGAAAGAGCAATCCTTCTCACTTGGGATAGATGGTGGTCATCTTGGCTGCTGCATATCCTGGCTTGCACACGCCCTCGCTGAGGTTGCCATATTTGTAGGCCAACTCTGGTGGCCTGTAAAGAACGGAGGGAGATTAATCATATAAATCATGAAAAACAATTATTAATTAAACTGACATTTTTCCAACCCGAAAACGTAGCTTGTCAAACAACCTGCTTGAGTGATAGGGAAATGGGTCGCTTTAGAAGTTTCGATAACTCAGCAACAGCTCAGCGTATCACCCCTTGTGTGGCGAGACAAAGCAGAGGGGCCTTGTACAAATAATCACACTGGCAGTTCTAAAACTAGAACCTCCCGATTACTAGCACAATCATAAATAACTTAAGGTATGCCATGAATCTAGTTCAAATAAACAGAGAAGTGAGAGATGCCCAAGTCCACCAGAGCAGGAAGAAGAAGAGGCCTGCTTGTGCTAAATCTGAAGCTCTTCTACTCTAATATAACATACTGCTGATGGCTTCTATTGGCCTAAAGGTCTTACATGACTTTGTGAAGATGAAACCTAGACGACACTTTTCCATCAGTCCTTCATTGCAGCAGGCATTAATTGTTGGAGTAATGACCGACTTGTTACAGATTGTAATACAAAGTAGGGAGCTGCATATGATAAACTGAACCCATCGTAAAAATACATCTTGAAGTGGGTTCTGACATACTGCCCACAGTGTGTGTGCAGAGTGTGGACAGACATGCCCTGTGAGAGCCAGGCTGGTGAGAGCAGCAGAGGATCGTCGCCTGCAGGGTAGTAGGGGGCCAGGGACAAGGCCTTAGCATGGCATTTTACAGTCTCAAACCAATTCAGGGACTTCTAGATACATCAGAGGACATGCTGACTCAATTAGCATGACAAACTACAGCCACTCTGGAATAAACAGGAAAACACTACAACTCAAATTAGACATCATGTCATACTCAGACAATGATATATGTGAATCTGTCATCAGACTTCTGATTAGAACTGAAATGAGATGCTATGTGTTTATTTAAAAAAAATATTTAACCTAAAGAAAAATCAATTGAGGTTAATTGGTAGACGGTTTCTGTTTTCAGGTTCATGGTGATCAATGGTTCATTGATGAATGGTGAGTAAGTATCCAATGAAAGCAGCTGTAAAACATCCAAACCAATGAAGTCACAGCGAACAGGGATTCATCACTTATGACTAACATGATTGAACAACGCTTTATATGCTACATAGAGTGACAGAGGTGTTTACGCGAAAGATATACTCACAATTTTGTGTCCAGTTGCAGCAAAAAGCCCTGCTTATCATACACTGTAAAGAAAGAGAGAAAGAGAGGAGGAAATCATCTGTTACCACAAGAGCCTTGAAGAACACAGACAGTGCAGCAGTTATACAGTTTGTTCTGCAGCACTGGTTCAATCTAACAACTAACATATAGTCAACTAGCAGCTCATCAGCTGTAGTTGCCAACAAATGGTGTTTTTTTTTTTATTCAGAAAATAAATTGGCAAACGTAAAAGTTAAAGCAAAGTTAGGGAGAAGCCAGCCAAAACATCTGTTGAGTTTAAAATAAAGTTAGAAAAGAAGTTAGAGATCACCTATGGACAACCGAAGAGGCAGCCATTAGGTGCCTGGTGAAGCGTTGAGGTAATGTTATTTAGAAGACAGGGAGGCACAGAAAACAAAGCAGATAAATATATAAGGTGAGATATTTTTCTGAGTTAAATCATTTAATCTCTTGCAGTCGCTTCCGGAATTACAAGTCCTATTCTCCAATGATGCTCACAGGTCTATAAAAACATGTATTTTTTGTTTCTGTTAGATGCAGTGATTGTATTAGACTATGTTTAGCATGTAAGCATTAGTGGGGAGTAGGAAGAGCATGTTATTACTCCTGTAGCTGCAGATCTTGTCTTCACAGAGAAGCTGGAGGAGAAAGATAGAAAAAAGCACAATGGGAATGCATGAGAGCTGGTTAGGGAAGGATCCAAGCACTGCCCTGGAGGGTGCAGACTGAGCCATAGCAGCCAGGATGAGTGAGTTTGCCGACATGTGCATTATGTTTCTGTTCAGAAGCATAAGGCAGTGAGAGGGTCAAGTCCAGAAAATAGCTTGGGGGGAAATTAAAGCAGCAGGGTCCAACTAATAAGACAAATTAAAGTATACTGTAATCTAATCCCTGCAGACTGCTTCATTTGACAACCATTTGTTACCAGCAAAGGACAACAGAGGGCAGTGTTGCATCACATTGCAGCTCAATGAGAACGATGAGCAGAATACTTGTTTTCACTACTGGTCATTTGTTCAAATTCAGTATTTCATTACAATAACAAATTATCTTAAATGAAAGAAATTCTACTTTTATATTGTTTGCAAGCTCAAACTCACTGCTGTCCCTGATGGTAACGGATTAGGTTGAAAAATGTGTGCTGACTATTTTCTGACGATGTTGATAGCCAACAACCAAAATGCGGTTAAATATTCCAGGAGTTTATAAAGGTTCGGTGCTCGGTTTGGAGTGGTGGAGAGACAAAATAAGGATAAGCAAGGGTTCAGTTGGTGGGGCTGCAGATGTACCTGAGCCTACTATTCGTCCCACGGGGGTGTCTGTTTCCAACTCTGAAACACAAAAGGGTCAGTTAGCACCATTGAGGCCAGTCTGTGTAGAATTGGACTTAAAACAAGGCCACGAGGGGAGCACAAGGACAAGGAGGAGGAGGAGGGGTTAGTGGCTGGAATCCCAACAGGCTGAATTATAATTCAGTGTCTCAATCGTTACACAAAGACAAAAGCCCAATGAAGTGAAAAATTAACAGCAGAAAGCCCCATTGCTCCTTTTTGGTTATGGCAGTGGTGCATTGAGAGTCACCCATGAAGACTTAATGAGTGAATGAGGATAGACATGAAAAAGGTGAATGTGTATAAAAAAGGGACAAAGGAAAAGGTTTCATTGTTGAGTTAGCAGAGATTTAGATCGCATGAAAAAAAAAAAAAAAGAAAACCCTCCAAGCGGAGTTTTAAAAATCCCCCACGTCATGATAGTTTCACAGTCACCCAGTGAGTGAGCTGAGTCTCAGTTCCTCTACCTGCAATTCTTTTCACTTCAGTCACTTTAGTCAGGACTACAGTTGTCACTTCTGCATCACTCTCTGAAAACAAAAGGGGGTTAACACACTGAAAAAGTAGGAAAATACTGAAAACAGTTTTGATAGAATGTAAAAAGGTTTTCAGTATCAAGCTTCAGTGAAATAAAGACCGCAGTTACACCCAACAAATGAAAGTCATACAGAACCAGAAAGAAACCAATAAGATCAGATCAGATCCAATACTGTTCTCCCACAGGAGTACCATTCACAGAGAACTATAAACAGACAGAAGTCAAGTCTTATTACAGACTCGCAGGACAATCTGGTAAATTAAAACAGTTAGTCCAGCAGCACACTGCTACGACTTACTCTGATCAAGCTGAAAACTGAGCTTGTTGTGCTTCAAGGAGGAAGATTTTCACTTCATGTCCTTTCAAAATTAACAGGGATGCTTTGCTTCGCCTTTATGTTTTAGCAAAAGTAAGGGTAAGCTATCTATTTAGCCAATCTTATGACTCTCTCAAACTTGCCAAGATCTGGGGACACACGGCCCTGATCTGAACTAGGAAATCAGCAGGGTTTTACATAACTGCAACAACATAACCACAATCAAATTCTATTCAGATTGGACTCTACACATTTTAGGTTATACCTAACAGTGTTGAGAAGAATAAAGGCTTTCTGATTCTAAGCTGAATGACCTCTTGTGCAGCTCTTTGAAGTTTCTAGAACGAGGTCGCTGTAACTTTCTCTCCGTTTCCACTATTATACGTT